>AWOL01S0057479.1:9249-27937 GCA_000715115.1 Nicotiana otophora
TTAAAAGCTAACTCCATGCCACAAGTTTTACACTTACCCTAATTTTCTGGAACTAGTTGAATAAACAATGGCCAAACAGGAGATGTTTTCGTCTGTTTGGTAGATTGTTTAGAAAGAGTAGGGGCAGTAACAGGAGTATCAGATGGGGCATCATTTGGATTAGCATGGTTATCACTAGTTGGGTTAACATTAGGAGCAGGACTAGTGGGTGTATCATCATCCGGTTGAGTTTCATCAAAATCTATTTCCTCATCATCATTTTCATCAACAATTGGATTAGAATAAAGAGCATTCATGAATTCATGATCTAATTGTTCACCAGCTCCAATATTATGGCAAAATTGACTCTCAGTAAATTGTAATAAACTATTATCGCTATCAAGAATACCAGGTGTAGGACAGATATGGGGTTTGGTTCGGGGAGCCGGGGCAGTGGAGGAGGAACAGATTGACCAGTAGATTCTTATTTTTACCAAAACATTTTTTAAGGAAGCCATCTTAATTAATCAAGAAATAAAAAATAAATAAAACAAGCACAACTATAATATTAAAACTTAAGTGTTGGAACGCGTTTACCGAATTGACGAACAACTTGTTGAAAATTGATTATCGTTGAAGACTTGAATACTTCAATTCACCAACTTCATAATTGTTTCACAAATTGTAACAATAAAGTAAGCAATAGTAGAAATTATAAAAGAACATTAGAGAGATATTGTGATATATTGATGATTTTGTAAGAAAAATAAAAGAATGAGGGGGTATTTATAGTTGAAAATAGGGAAAAAGTATAATTATAAAAAGTTTGGGGTTAAAACAAAGTTGGGGGGGTTAAATGGCTATTTTGTAAATAGCCAACGACTATTTTGTGATAGCCAACGGCCAGATTTTAAATATTCCAACGGATAAAGTTTTTTTTTGAAATTTGACCTTTGGGACCTTTTGGCCCGCCAGGGACCGGTCCTAGCGGTCCCATCTGTAGATCCGGCCAAGAAGCCCGGACCAGGCCCACGAATACCGGTCCTGGCCTATTTGGCCCACATTCCCAGGTCGGTCCCGGACCGGCCCACTTGCCACCCTTAAGTGCTCAGCTCGTTCACACTTCCGGAAAATAGGCATGCTTTTCAAGTATATTAGTGAAAAACCCAAATCGTTTTACCGAAATCACCAAACTATGAGTACGTTTGTAAAATTGTGATTTTTTCCAAACCTTTTAACAGGTAAATGTTTCATTTTCAAATATCATGAGTAAAGTACATCTCTATGCCTACATGTTAATGTGTATGTAAAGTCATGAATGACGCAATGTCGTACAGCATGAGAAAAATGCATCTCTATGCTTGTACGTCAAGTGTGCATGTCGAATGCAATGCAACTCAGTGATAAAACCATATGCATACTCTCAAAGTATCAATTCACTCAGTCCTCACAGTCACTCAGTCCTCCCAATCACTCAGCACTCGCACTCAGTAGGTACTTGCGCTCACTAGGGGGTGTCCAGACTCCGGAGGGGCTCCTTCAGCCCAAGCGTTACAACAAGCCAATCATGGTATAAATCAATAAAACATGTTGTGGTGTGCAGCCTAATCCCATCATAAATCAATAATACCTGTTGCGGGGTGCAGACCGGTCCCATCAATATCCTCACCATCAGGCCCTCGGCCTCACATCATCAATCTCTCCAGTCTCTCGGGCTCACAATGTCATAAAAATCATCCCAAAATGACGATGTAATGTATTAATAAATGGTAATAGAGACTGAGATATGATATGCAAATGAATTAGTATGACTGAGTATGTAATTGTAATGTAAGCAAATAACTCAACAGCAGAAATGACTTGAATGGGTTCCAACAGGATAAGCATATAACCTAGACATAGTTTCTAACATGGATCACAGCTCAATTACTCTAGCACGTAGAGATTTCACAGATACAAATAAGATTAGGTAACCACACAGTACCACAAAAATAACCGAGTCATAATTCACACGGTGCACGCCCATACGCCCGTCACCTAGCATGTACGCCACCTCAACACCAAACACATATCACGTATATTCAGGGATTCATACCCTCAGCACCAAGTTTAGAAGTATTACTTACCTCGAACAAGCCAAATCAAATACCGAGCAAGCCAAGCGATGCTCCAAAAATTCCATCCCGCACATACCAACCTCCGAACGGCTCGAAACTATCCAAAAGAAACTCAAATACATCAAATAAAGCCAAAGAAAACGAACTCAATTGACAAAGGTCGAATCTTTAATCAAAGCCCAAAATCAATCCAAGAGTCCAATCCGGGCCCGCACATCAGAACTCGATGAAACTTAAAAAATTTGATAATCCATTCAATTACGAGTCTAACCATACTAGTTTCACTTAAATCCGACTCCGAATCGATGTTCAAAACTCAAAACCTCACTCTATGAAACTTTAGGCTACCCCCCCCCCTCATTTCTCTTTATAATTCATAATCCAATTACCAAAACCGAAGATAGAATCACGAAATAAAATCATGAGTGAGTCAAGAATGCTTACCCCAAGTCACATGATGAAACTTGCTTCAAGAATCGCCTCAATCCGAGCCCCTAATCTCAAAATATGATAAAAGAACTAAAACCACAAAATATATAGAATCTGCCTAGAAATTTCGCATTTGCGAACCAATTTCCGCTTTTGTGGACACGCACATGCGGCCCAGCGTCCGCTTCTGCGAACAGGACCAAACTCAACTGCCATCGCTTCTGCGATCGTTTCCCACTTCTGTGGCCGCGCTTCGGTGCAAACATGCCCGCATCTGCGATCCCTCGCCAACCGTCCAATTTCGCTCCTACGACGAAGTGTCTGCATCTGCGCCTTCGCAGATGCGACGCAAGATCTGCATATGCGGACTCCTGCCCAGAAGTGCTCTTAGCTTCTGCGCTCATGAGCTCTCTTTTATGACCATAGCACATGCGTAATACCAGCCGCAGGTGTGGAACACCAGAACCAGCAGCCCAGCCAAAATTCAACTTAGTCCAAAACTTATCTAAACCTCGTCCGAAACTTACCCGAGCCTCTCGGGAACCCGTCCGAATATGCCAAAAAGTTCCATAACATCACACGGACTTACTCGAGGCCTCAAATCACATATAACAACATTGAAATGATGAATCGCAACTCAATTCAGACTTAATGAACTTTAAATCTTTCAACTTCCAAAACTCACGCTGAAACATATCAAATCAACTCGAAATGAACTCAAATTTTGCACACAAGTCCCAAATAATATAACGAAGCTATTACAATTCACGAAACCACAATCCAAATTTGATATCCACAAAGTCAACACCCGGTCAAACTTATGAACTTTCCAAACTTTCAAATTTCCAACTTTCACTAATTAGCGTTGTATCCTTCTAGAAATATTCAAATACAAATCCGGGCGTACGCCCAAGTACAAAATCACCATTCGGACCTAACGGAGCCCTCAAAACTTCGTTTTGGGGTCAAATTCACAAAAGTCAAACTTGGTCAACTCTTCCAACTTAAAGCTTAAGTCGTAAAATTTATTCTTCCAAATCGATTTTGAATAACCTGAAAACCAAAACCGACGATTCACATAAGCCATAATACATCATACAGAGCTACTCATGCCCTTAAACTATCGAGAGAAGTGCAAATGCTTGAAACGGCCGGTCTGGTCATTACATCCTCCCCCACTTAAACATACGTTCATCCTCGAATGTGCCAAGATTCATTCCAAAGCCATCAAATCGCCATGTAACCTTACCACGCATATACCCGGGGGTGATCCCACTTCACCCTATTCCATATAGGCCTGACAACTCAACATAACTTAAGATCATTACTTCAACCTTAGCCCATAAACCACAGAATCCAATTCCCAACATCCAAAATTTCCATAAGATCTGAATCTTGTATCTACACATTGTATAAGTGTGAACAAGTTGTATTAAGCCATAACCATAACCCAAGATGTAATCACATGATATACCACATAACTCAAATACTCATAGTAATAATTCCGACCACAATAATTGCTCGAAGCAAACCACGTACCAGTAATAAACCTCGTATCAAACAAAACCTCGTTCTAAAACCTTCGTACACTGCCAATGATAGAAGAAACACGCAGAAACTCATAACCACTTATCAGATCAACAAACCATGGAGCTCTCTCTCCTTCGACAAGAACTATAGCCAATTTCTAAGCCGATTAGCAACATTATCCTTCTAAGTATACCGCAACAAGATTCGATAGCACCCATTCTAGGTCCAACGACCTTGTCTTATCAAATACAAGCTACTCTACTGACATGCCACACCAATACTACCTAGAGCCACAAACCGTGCAATCTGTGCACCAATAAGCAACAATTCAAATGTACCCAAAAATGGAAAATGACTCAAACGAGAGAACTGTCCCGCAAGCTCAACAAGTACCACCACAATGCAATTCTAAGAACCCATCACACACAATAGAACCAAAACACACGAATCTATCACAAAGTATCATATCCTGATATAACCCGACTGCAATACGGGACCCATCCAAACACTGATCCATATGAAATACCTCGAGCCACCATGCTCAAAATCAACAACTACACTCAATTCGACATCAAATACCTAAAGTGTATGATCATAACCACGGAGAAGCGAATAGCACAATATAGCACAGTCCGGATAGAACATAACCAAGGCGCAATCAACCATTCGACACCCTAATAACCATCTCACTCAAAGACCGCTATAAGACCCAAACAGAACCGCACCATGTATGCTTATAACCAACAAATCAAAACCTCTCGTGGTATAGAAGGGTAACTCATAGAACATATTAGAACACGAATAAGCTCAACTCTGACTGAATGGCACATCCCTCAACAATAGCAGTACAGAGTTAACCAATTCGACCTGGTGTAGAATACACATCCTCATTGGGCCTACTAATGGACTCCAAACCAACTCTGGTCACCCACAAATAGATAAATAACCCTCCGAAAGTCTATAATGACTGAATCATAACACATACTATCATCTGGCTAGCTTTGGCCACAACTTCACAGTCCACAACCATGAAACAGTCTGCTTCTGAGAACTCCCAGTCTCCAAATTCATAGAACACATGAATCACCATATGTGTTCCCAACTCCATCACCTGAATGTCTAACACATCTCTCATACACGATCATCCCACGATGAATACTTCCATAATTCTTCCGTGCCATATAGCAAAATTTGAATATCAGCAGTCGATCAACTAGGCGAGTACCGCAATACCAATAAAGCATCCGTACATCAACACTAGTGCGCCTTCTGAAATGTGTACCCTTCTCAGGAATTACCAAGCAGTTATAACATTCATCTATATATTTGAAGTTGTCCATGCTGTCCAAAATTCATGACCTTCCCTCCAAATATGAATTGTGACCTTGCATATGCAAATCTCAATCCTACTCAACATGCCATCATATGAAACGTACGAGAATCTCATAATCAACTCTAAGTCACAAGCAGAATACATACTCGATCAGTTAGAAACCTTTCACTTGATCTCATCTAGGAGAAAATCACAATACGGAACATGTTCTTCACGCTAGTAGGAAATATCCATCCCAAGCCATTACAGAAACCATCGAGAACTCTTCGAAACCCATTTTCCCATAACCAAACCATCAGAACTGAGTCTCTCTAACTCAACCAAGCCACGCAGGTTGCCAAACCCAAGAGTATTAACACCAAAACACCTGTAGAGCCTTGCCACATCATAATTATCCAAAGAACCGATCATATCTATTACCGTACTGATCCAACCTACTACCAAACTGTCCCATTTCTCCGAGTTCCTTCCGAATTGGCCTCAAGCTAAAACTTCTCCTTGTTAGAATACATGATCCTTACCCAAATCTCACCACAAGAGATCCTAGCATAAAACCATATCGCCCTAAGGCCCATAAGCCGTTGTATTCCCTCTTAAGTACCCCCAAATATACCGTACCCGAGATACCCACTCTGAATAGACCTTCTGTGAATCTGAAGCCGTTTTATCCACCTTTCTAATACCGAAATGTAAAATCGATAATGATATAGAAATATCGCGAGTCTCAACACCATCCAACTTAAATCTCATATTCTAGCCATATACAAATCTGCACAATTCTCAATTGCTAAATATAAATCTTGAATCCATTAGAACCTTCTTGAGAGTCATCCATTCTGCTCAAATCTACATTGCACCACCCAAACGGGCCGAACGACTTGTGCCCCATTAGCACAAAAACATCTAAAGAACTAACCCACACCTTTAAGCAACCGAGAAATTTCCTCCTTCACGCGCACTACATCTTTCACGAATTACAACTCAATCATCCCATGATTCTCATATACCCATAAAGTGTAACATAACCTGTATCCAGAAATATTTTTACTCGAGTCATGCTCGATCTCAACCTCTACAACTCATAACTGATTCACAAATATGCCTCAGACCAAAACCAATGCAACACGTAACCACACAATCAAATCGTCGGTAGCAGACTCCCTCACTTAGCTCAAACCATAGAACAAAACATATGATAACTTACCATACCCATACTCTATTACTACCATAATACCTCAGGGAGATTCAACTAAATCCTTTATAAGCTCATATAACACAAACCATATAGTACCTCAAATCATCTACTAAGCCCGCATACATCCACATGACGATCAGGTCGACTTTCTCAACCAAATTCAAATCTCAACATATATACCCTGCTGGTAGAAAGGAACTCTCCACATAACATTATAAGGATCACACCTCCGTAGATTACTCCGCAGGAGATAACCCACTTGCTTTGCCTCAAGTCGACATGTTGCTATACCCCTTTCACATTCACAACCACTACGCAATCACTTAATNTCCTTTCGCAGCCACGATTACTATGCCATCACTTAATCTTCCTGAGTCTGAACTCACAACAAGACGTGAAAATCTACTTCGTTCAACAATTAAACAGCATGAAAAATCTTTCAACGCACTTATAACTCGAGATTATACGTCACATCAAGATAGCAATCTAGCACCTAATAGTCCTTTTTGTATCTCAAGCAAACTATTCTCATCACATTTAACCCATCTGAACACATCCCACGGTCACATGATACACATCATATAGCCATCCAGCCACTTATCGAGTCACAAATTCCACCCATAGGGACGCTATAGGGCATATAAGTCGAAAAGCACGTGCCCACACAACTAAAATCCTTGTGCTCAAGCTGCAGTCAAAACCCAGCCTCAAGTCCTCCACACTGGCCTACCATCAGCACATCAAAATCACATCTCGCACCTCATCCATGGAATCACAAGCCGATGATGCACAGCTGATACCGAGCGCTCACATGCGCATACGAATGCGTGGAGGGAATTCAAAGAGTTATGTTTCAAGATGAATCAATGTCGCACTATAAGGAAAGAAAGATTGGAAGTTTATCCTTAATGCCTTGTAGCCTCTCGAAGATAGGTATGGGCGTTATCATACCGATCCGCAAGACTCTACTAGACACTTTCTCATGACTCGTAGAACCTATGAACTTAGGGCACTGATACCACCTTGTCATGACCCAAACTCCACCTAGTCGTGATGGCACCTAACCCAACCCATCAGGTAAGCCAATTAACAACTATCCATAAGAGCGAAGAGCAGGCGATGAGGATGATTACGGAGTTCCTAGGTCATTCGTTTCTCCTGATGATTCTGGTGCCATAAAATCGACGGTCGAGGAGCTGGAGCAAGTCATATTGATCGAACACTTACCCGATCGAAAGGTATACTTGGGCACAGGGTTAACTCCCGANTAGCAGACTCCCTCACTTAGCTCAAACCATAGAACAAAACATATGATAACTTACCATACCCATACTCTATTACTACCATAATACCTCAGGGAGANCCGATCCGCAAGACTCTACTAGACACTTTCTCATGACTCGTAGAACCTATGAACTTAGGGCACTGATACCACCTTGTCATGACCCAAACTCCACCTAGTCGTGATGGCACCTAACCCAACCCATCAGGTAAGCCAATTAACAACTATCCATAAGAGCGAAGAGCAGGCGATGAGGATGATTACGGAGTTCCTAGGTCATTCGTTTCTCCTGATGATTCTGGTGCCATAAAATCGACGGTCGAGGAGCTGGAGCAAGTCATATTGATCGAACACTTACCCGATCGAAAGGTATACTTGGGCACAGGGTTAACTCCCGAGCTCAGAAAAAACTCATTGAATTTCTTATAGCTAACATAGATTGATTGTTTTGCTTGGTCCCATCTTGACATGACAGGGATCCCGCCGGAGGTAGCCACTCATAAGCTGAGTTGGGACCCAAAGTTCTATCCGGTTAAGAAGAAAAGGAGACCGCGGTCCGACGTCAAGCACACATTCATCAAGGACGGGGTATCTAAACTCCTTAAAATAGGATCCATTCGGGAAGTTAAGTACCCGAATTGGTTAGCCAACATAGTGGTAGTACCTAAGAAAGGAAATAAGCTAAGAATATGTGTGGATTATAAAGATATGACAAGGCATACCCTAAGAATTCTTTTCCTTTGCCTAATATCGATCGAATAATCGACGCGACTGCCGGGCACGAGATACTCCATTTTTCGATGCCTATTCCGGGTACAACCAAATTCGGATGGACCTGGGCGATCAGGAAAAGACTCCCTTTATCACTTAATTCGGAACTTATTGTTATAACGTAATGCCATTCGAATTAAAGAATGTCGGTGCCACTTATCAGTGCCTAGTAAACCGGATGTTCGAAGAACAAATAGGAAAATTAATGGAAGTTTATATTGACGACATGTTAGTCAAGTCCCTGCGAGCAGAGGACCATTTGAAATATTTGCAGGAAACCTTCGACATATTGAAGAGATACAATATGAAGTTGAACCCGGAAACGTGCACATTCGGGGTCGGATCTGTAAATTTCTTCAGGTTCATGGGATCCAATCGAGGGATCGAGATCAATCCCGACAAAATCAAATACATAGAAGACATCACCGTAGTGGACAATATCAAGGCAGTTTAGAGGTTGATCGAGTGTATAGTCGCCCTGGGTCGGTTCATATTGAGCTCCTCGAACAATATCCATCTGTCCTTCTCACTGTTAAAGAAGAATAATAACTTTTCCTGGACCCCGGAATGCCAACAAGCTTTGGAAGAACTCAAACAATACCTCTCGAGTCCCCCTGTTCCACACTCCGAATGCGGATGAACAGTTGTACCTTTACTTTGTGGTTTTCGAGGTGGCGGTAAGTGGAGTCTTAGTCCGGAAAGAGGAAGGTACGCAATTCCCTATTTACTATGTTAGTAGAACTCTAGGCGAGGCCAAAACAAAGTATCCTCTCCTGGAAAAATTGGCGTTCGCTTTGCTAAGTGCCTCCAGAAAGTTAAAACCATACTTTCAATATCACCCCATATGTGTCGTAACCTCTTACCCACTGAGGAACATCATGCACAAGCCCGAGCTCTCGGGACGGTTGGCCAAATGGGGAGTCAAAATCCGCGGGTACAATATCGAGTATCAACCTCGAACCGCCATAAAATCTCATATTTTGGCCGACTTTGTGACCGACTTTACGCTGGCCTTAGTACTCGAAGTCGAAAGAGAATTATGTTTAGCCTCGGGGACTACCTCGAGAATTTTGACCCTTTTTACGGACGGTTCCTCAAACGTAAAGGGGTTCGGGATCGGCATCGTGCTGAAACCTCCTACGGGGAATGTAGTTAGGCAGTTTATTAAAACTGTAAAATTGACTAACAATGAGGCCGAGTATGAAGCCATGATTGCAGGTCTCGAATTGGCTAAAAGTCTTGGGGCCTAGGTGGTCGAAGCTAAGTGTGATTCCCTCCTCGTGGTAAATCAAGTCAATGGGACATTCGAAGTGAAAGAGGAATGAATGCGAAGGTATTTAGACAAGTTACAGGTAACGTTGCATCAATTCAAGGAATGGACCCTACAGCATGTGACCCACGATCAAAATAACGAGGCTGGTACTCTGGCTAACTTGGGGTCATCGGTTGATGACGATGAATTCAGTTCGGGAATAGTCGTACAGTTCATGCAGTCGGTGATAGAAGAAGGCCACGCCGAAGTAAACTCAACGAGTTTAACTTGGGATTGGAGGAACAAGTACATAGACTACTTGAAAACTGGGAAATTGCCCTCGGATCCCAAAGAATCGAGAGCCATACGTACCAAGTTTGCCAGATTAAGCTTGATAGAAGGGATATTGTTCAGGAGAACGTTTGACAGCTCGTTAGCCAGATGCTTGGGGCCGGGAGATACCGAGTATGCCTTGAAAGAAGTTCACGAAGGCACTTGCAGAAACCATTCCGGGGCAGAATCTTTGGTTTGGAAATTAATCAGGGTCGGCTATTATTGGACCAAAATGGAGAAGGATGTAAAGGACTCCGTACGAAAATGTAATGACTACCGGAGACACGCACCAATGATCCATCAGCTGGGAGAGATACTCCACTCGGTCTTGTCCCCGTGGCCGTTTATGAAATGGGGAATGCACATCGTCAGTCCCCTATCATGGGCAACCGATAAAGCTCATACTATTCATGACTGCTTATTTTTCCAAATGGGTCGAGGCTCAAGCATTCGAAAAGGTCCGGGAGAAAGAATTCATTGACTTCATCTAGGACCACATAATATGTCGATATGGGTTACCAGCCGAAGTCGTGTGCTATAATGGGAAATAATTCATCGGCAGCAAGGTAAATAAGTTTTTTGAAGATCACAAGATTAAGAAGATACTATCAATACCTTACCACCCTAGTGGGAACGGATAGGCGAAATCAACAAACAAGACCATACTTCAAAACCTAAAAAAGAGGTTGACCGATGCCAAAGGGAAATGGAAGGAAATCTTGCCCGAACTCATATGGGCATATCATACAACCTCGAAGTCTAGTACCAGGGCCACTCTATTTTTGTTTGTCTACGAAGCCAAAGCCTTGATACCAGTCGAGGTGGGAGAGTCGAGCCTCAGATACTAATATGCATCCGAAGAGTCAAATGTCTAGGCCATGGTCACGAGCCTAGAACTATTGGATGAAAGACGTGAGGCAGCTTTAGTCTAGTTGGCCGCCTAGAAACAGCGGATAGGAAGATACTACAACCGAATAGCCAACCTCCGACATTTTAAGATCGGGGACTTGGTGTTGAGGAAAATAACATTACACACCCAGAACCCGAATGCGGGGAAGATGGGACCTAATTAGGAAGGATCGTATTGAGTTGTCGGAATTAGAGGTAAGGGCTCATACAAACTCGAAGCAGGAAATGGTGTGCAACTACCGAACAACTAGAACATGACACACTTAAAGCGGTAATGCTGCTAAGGTACGATCTCAATTACTCTTTAATAATATTATGAATCGTACTAACACTTGCATGCAACACGCATTGCACTCTTTTTCCCTTTAACTGGTTTTGTCCTAAAATAGGTTTTTCGGTAAGGTTTTTAACAAGGCAATAGTAAAATGTGTTAACTTATATTCGAAGGTCGGTCTCAAATTGGAGTCAATGGGCGTTCATTTTGCATTAACAGTATCTGAGCCCTCTCAAGCTCGACCTCGAATACTGGGGGCCATTACCCTTGGATTAAGGTTTTTAGCAAGGAAAAGGTTAGCAAGGAAAAAACAACCTTGTATGATAGAAGCTAAGGCTCGGTGGTTAGGATTCATTGTAAGGGCCAAACTGTCGCGTGAATTGTGCCCACATAGTCCACTTTAGCCATGATACAAGCGTTTACGCGCTCTCGATCATGTACTTTACACACAGAAATGAAAGAAAGTTCCGCCTTGCTATTACCCATTTTCTTGACTCTTAAATCATGGATCCTAAGAGCCCATGGGCTACCCCTATATGGGGACTATCGAGCCCAATGGCTACCCTTATTCGGGGACTATCAAGCCCAATGTTTACCCCTACTCGGGGACTATCGTCCGAAAAACGTTCGGACAACTCGGGCTACCAAATCTCGGAGGCACCAAAACTATTAGGCGGTGCCTAAATACAAAAGGTTGCGGCCACCCTAAAAATGGCTCGGAGATGTACGAAGCTCGTAATTAGAAAGTAAGGCCTTTATAAGAACTCGAAACCTGCTAAAAGGTTACCCTCGACAAAAGCATCGCCTAAAATCACTAAAGCATCTTGAAAAAACTTCCGGTCACAATGCGTTTTCAAAGCCTCGAGCAAACAATGTTGTATCGAAGTCAGGCTCCATTCGAACCTCTAAAAAACGAACGTCCTATAACTATATTTGATTCTATGCTAAGGAATTAGAAATATTACAAGAATAGAAACTATGAAAAGATGTTGGAGAAGTAAAGACACAAAATTGCCAGAAAGGGAAAATTTTATATATATTCCGGAATATACTTACACTATTTCAAGGTAAATTCCAAGGAATATACCTAGTATTTAAAGGTACATTCATACACTATTTCCTATACTATTTGGGTCACGACCAAGCTCCATACCGGGTGCCGGCCACGTCTCATCCCATTCTTGGGGCCTGATAACTTGGTATCAGAGCTCTAGGTTTAATGTGTCCTAGGGAGTCTATGGAGCCGTGTCTTGTAGAGTCTAACTTATGCGTGTGTTGTTGACCACTCGTATATCTTAGAGGCTATGGACATTATAGAAAGTTTCACATTTCTTTTCCACTCTAGATCGTACAAGTAGAGATTAACTTTAAGGTTTATTCTAACACACATATTATTATGACTTACGTGTAATATGGTTCATACTCGCGCGTCCCTGACTCAAAGCGCACATGTTGATCCCAATGAGGTCGTTCCTGACGAGGCTTCCAGTGGGTTGCCAGTGGCTCCAAGGGATCGGGATCGTTCCCCAAGGAACCGAAGGCTGAGAGAGTAGGAGAGCATGTACCTCCATCAATACATGCCACACTTGCAGTGCCACATCTTGTGGTTCATGACACTTCATCCCTCTTGCAGGCCATCTAACTACTCACGAATTTGGTAGCAGCACAGGTACAGATGAGTACTGAAGCCCCGACACA
The DNA here is from genome assembly GCA_000715115.1 of Nicotiana otophora. NCBI lineage: Eukaryota > Viridiplantae > Streptophyta > Magnoliopsida > Solanales > Solanaceae > Nicotiana > Nicotiana otophora. The sequence goes on from AWOL01S0057479.1 coordinate 22,352, forward strand.
TGTTCATGATCCAAGTTCACGGATTGATAATTATTTAAAGCTCTTTCCACCGGTTTTCCATGGGACTAGAACCGAAGATGGTCTCTTGACTACCTGGATGAGACCAAAAAACCCTTGATGGTGATGAATTCCACCAACAAGAAAGCGGTCGAGTTTGCTTCTTATCAGCTGAAAGGTGTGGCCTACACCTGGTATGAGAGATGGGACAGAGAGAGGGGAGAGAATGTTCATTTTGCTACTTGGGATGAGTTCTCCAAGGGATTTATAGAGCAGTTCTTCTCTGACGCAGATAGGTATGCCCTTGCCACTCAGTTCGAGCAGCTAAAGCAGGGGTTCATGACCGTCATAGAGTACAGTCACGAGTTCACTCCCATGTCAAAGTATGCTTCCCACATGATTCCAAATAAGGTTGCTAGGGTTCGAAGGTTTGTTGACGGGTTGGGACCTTATGTCAAATCACATGCGTCAGGCGCTACTGTGCACCCATGCTCTTTCTCCTCCATTGTTAACCATGCTGAGAGGTAGGAACTATGGAACAAGCAGAAAAAGGCAGATTAGAATCAGAACAAGAAGGCCCGTACAACGGGTGGTTATAAAACTGCTTTTAGCGGAGGGAGCAGTAGGGGGCCGCTAGGGCCGACTCAGTCTGTTGTACCATCTGTTGGTAGCGCTCCATCTGGAAGGTGTGGTCAGAGTTAGGGAGGACACTCTAGGAAATTTTAGAGCTTTATTCATCAGGGGCAGTCCTCACAGTAGAATCCTACTTATGGGACATGTGGTAAGAGACATTGGGGATCGTGTCGTGGGGAGAGCCGTAATTGTCATTAAAGTGGAAAAAAAGTCCATATCCAGACGGATTGTTGCAAGCTTCAAAGGGAGAGAGACAGTTTATCTATGCAGAAGACAACTTCCACATCTTTTATGGCCACACCTCTCCCAGCCCGGGGCACTGCTACCCAGGTTGGGCGAGTTGCAGGTAATGGTGGTGCTTCGACTTCAGGTGGACATGCCCCACTCTATGGACTAGTTCTCAGGGCTGATGCAGAGGCGGGTAACACCATCGTGACAGGTATACTTACTATTTGTACACTTGATGTGTATGCTCCTATTGATCCTAGATCCACGTTTTCATATGGAACCCCCTACTTCGCTTTAGATTTTGGGTTAGAGCCAGAACAACTACTTGAGTTGTTCTCTGTGTCTACCCCAGTTGGGGATTCTATTATTTCTTCCTGTGTCTATAGGGGTTGTGTGGTTATGGTCCAGGACCGAGAGACTACAGCTGACCTTATTGAGTTGGAAATAATTGACTTTGATGTAATAATTGGAATGGATTGGTTATCCAAGTGTTATGCCACTCTTGATTATCGTACCAAGGTAGTCAAGTTTGAATTCCCAAATGAACTGATTCGTGAGTGGAAGGGAAATATTGTCGAGCCTAGAGATAAGTTTATTTCTTACCTTAAGGTGAAGAAGATGATCACAAAGGGATGTTTCTATCATTTGGTGACGGTTACGAACGCGAATACTGAGGCACCAACTCTTGAATCAGTGCCAATTGTTAATGAGTTTCCAGAAGTCTTCCTAGAAGAACTCCTTGGTATGCCACCAGACCAAATTATCGATTTGGGATAGATGTATTGCCAGACANCACCCCCTACTTTGCTTTAGATTTTGGGTTAGAGCCAGAACAACTACTTGAGTTGTTCTCTGTGTCTACCCCAGTTGGGGATAGAATTTCTTCCTGTGTCTATAGGGGTTGTGTGGTTATGGTCCAGGACCGAGAGACCACAGCTGACCTTATTGAGTTGGAAATAATCGACTTTGATGTAATAATTGGAATGGATTGGTTATCCAAGTGTTATGCCACTCTTGATTATCGTACCAAGGTAGTCAAGTTTGAATTCCCAAATGAACTGATTCGCGAGTGGAAGGGAAATATTGTCGAGCCTCGAGATAAGTTTATTTCTTACCTTAAGGCAAAGAAGATGATCACAAAGGGATATTTCTATCATTTGGTGACGGTTACGAACATGAATACTGAGGCACCAACTCTTGAATCAGTGCCAATTGTTAATGAGTTTCCAGAAGTCTTCCCAGAAGAACTCCTTGGTATGCCACCAGACCAAATTATCGATTTGGGATAGATGTATTGCCAGACACTCAACTTATATCTATTCCACCTTATCGTATAGCCCAAGCGGAGTTGCGGGAATTTAAGGAACAATTGAAGGATCTACTTGAAAAAGGTTTTATTAGACCAAGTTTTCTTGAAAGTGTCACCGATGAAAGGTTTTATGAGATTTGGGAAGAAAGGCAAAGTAGGTCCTAGATTCATTGGCCCATATCGAGTCTTGAAAAAGATTAGGGAAGTAGCCTACATGCTAGAGTTACATGTATCGATGACTTCGGTACATGTTATTTTCCATGTTTCGATGCTATGGGGATACAAGCCCGATCCCCACTCACATCATCTCCTCGGGGTAGTAGAGATCAATGACGATTTGACTTATGAAGAAGAACCAGTAGAGATTCTTGATAGGCAAATTCGCAGGTTGTGGACTAAAGATATAGCTTTAGTTAAAGTGTTATGGCGTAATCATAATGTTGAGTAAGCTACTTAGGAGGCCGGGGAGGATATGAAAATTCGATATCCACACCTGTTCACATCTATATGTATGGCTATTTACTGGAACTTCAAGTTTGAATGTCATATTTTATTCCATAGAGCGAATAAATAATTTTGATTATCTTACTTATAAGTTGATATTGATTTATTTTAGTAATGTAATTGATGCACTCATTGTCTATGGTGGCTAGATTTATATCACTGTAGTAGATTTTATCGTGTAAACGCCGAAAGTGAATACTTAGTGGTATTTAAGGCATATGAGGCTCGTGGAGGCATGTATGATACATTTATGATATGTGGTATCGTGTGGGGCATTAGTATTGTATTTATGTGGCCCTCTGACAGGTTGAATTTTGTTTTTGGAAAGGCCTAAACACAAAGGAAACTGTGCCGAAATTTTTTGGAAATTTGAAGAGTTAGTCAAATCTTGAGGTTTTAAAATATCAAAAGTGAAATGAGAGTTAAGGAATTTATTATATAAAAATCCAGGACGACTTATGCGAAGAGCATTAAGCTACACATGTCATTCGAGGACGCATAATCCTAAGTGAGGGAGAATGTAGCGCTTCGGAAAAAAATACTAATTTGAATTTAGTTTAATACTTTAAATGTGCTAACAAATATAGAAAACACTATTTTGCACCAACGACAATTAAGAAAATAATTTTTGATCATGTTAACACTTATATGTATTTTTCGGGGTTACATGGACGGAGTATGAGAATTAAATTGAAAAGGAGAGATGGAACTCAACAATATATACAAGTCAATATTGTGGTTGGCAACATGTAATAATACTCTAATCATCATATGAAGTAAATATTTTATAATAATTATCTTAGTTATTACACAATCAAATTGGCCAACATATTTTGAATACAAATTAAGAAGGCTATAAGTAAAGGTGAAAATCACCTAAGAAGGCTATAAGTAAAGGAATGAAATTTTGGGTGGCTTCTAGCTAGCTTTGACTACTAAATGGGTTATGTTGGATTCTTGTGAGTATGAATTGATTCAATTGGTTGCATGGTGATAGATTGAACACGTTTGGGACGCCGTTGAGTACGTGGAGCTTATGTTGGAAGTTCAGAGGCTAACTTGAGGTGTGTCGAGCTTTAAGTTATCTTGTGTGTATTTTTTAGAAGACTTTATGTCTTAATAGAATAAAATGCATAAGGTTCACATGTACGTGTGGGACAAGCTTACATGACTTGCTCCGCTACTTAAGTAATGAAAAACTTGGCATAACATTTTTAAGAGTTGGAAATACTAACAAGTTTGGTATTTTTGTTTTTTATGGACCGAATAACTTGTCTTTAGTGCAGTGCGATATTGGAATATTTTCTTTATTTTATTAGCGACATGAATTCATGGCTCACTTTAGGATGATGGGATTGAATTCTCTTTCTCGATTTTTATTGAAGTAAGGAATAGAAACACTTGAATTAAAGATCGAAAGTTTGGTTACTGAGTCATGAGTGACAATAAATTAATTGATTATTATATACTTAAAACATAGACGGAATGGCTATGTATCCTTTGATTGGGTCATTGAAACATAGACATAAGGCATATGTAATCTATTGTCGTATACTTGAAAACATAGACGAAAGGGCTATGTGCTCTATTATTATACACATGAAACACAGATATAAGGACTGTGTACTATACCAACGAGATTCTGAAACATAGGTGGAAAGAATATGTACCATTCAGTTACTTGGTAAAAGTTAATGGTTCTAATTATACTTTGAAAGATTTACGCTTACATTTGATATCTTTGATAAGTTTAATTGTTTAAATTGATTTATCTCTCTTATGTATTTAATATTTTTATTGCGCATATCTTGCCCCACCATGAGTGGTTGATTATGATGCATATCTGAGTATTCCAATACTCATGCATCATTTGTTTAATTGATGTCAGGTTTGGCAGACTGTTGAGTGCAGGGCGGTCAACATACAAGCTAGAGTTCCTGCATCTTCCTTCTTTTGGTGAGCCCACATTTATACTCGTGGGACTACTCTATTTCAATTGTATATTTTGGCATAGTGCGAGCTAGCCTCGTAGCTTTATTATCTCATTCGTAGCGTCATAAAATCTCCATAGATGACTTGTATTATTTTTGGGTTATGGGTACTTATGTGATCTTACGAATGACGTTTTATTTCATATCTTGGTTTATGGTTGGCCGCCCGTTTATTCATACGATATCCATTTAACTTGCTCATTTAATCTTGATATTAATTAAATAAATTATGGCATGTGGGAACAATATGGGTAATTGATTATGTCATTTAGGTTCGCTCGGTCCAGGTGATAGGTACCGGGTGTCGGCAACGTCTCATCCCGTTCTTGGGGAGTGACAAGTATGCTAAGTTGATCGGGTGCTTTATGTACGCTATGACTAGTACGAGACTCGATATTGCATATGCAGTGGGTAAGTTGAGTAGATATACTTGCAATCCGAGTGAGTATCATTGGCATGCTATAAGAAGAATACTAAAGTATCTCAAAAAAACTCTAGATTATGGCATCTATTATAGTGGTGATCCCGCTATACTAGAAGGGTATTCAGATGCAAGTTGGATTACCGATCAAGAGGATTATTCCTCAACAAGTGGATGGGTATACCTCTTTGGTGGGGGGTGCAATATCTTGGGGATCTAAGAAGCAAACGTGTCTTACTGCAGAATTTGTAGCCTTGTCATATGCTTCTAAGAAAGGGGAATGGTTGAGAAATTTGCTTTTTGCTATTTTATTATGGCCTAAGCCCATGCCACCGGTTTCTATCATTGTNCCACGTCTCATCCCGTTCTTGGGGAGTGACAAGTATGCTAAGTTGATCGGGTGCTTTATGTACGCTATGACTAGTACGAGACTCGATATGGCATATGCAGTGGGTAAGTTGAGTAGATATACTTGCAATCCGAGTGAGTATCATTGGCATGCT
>AWOL01S0057482.1:0-23055 GCA_000715115.1 Nicotiana otophora
CGAGTCTTTTACTCCATGTTTCTCTCATGTCTATTACTTACTGATTTTTATTCCTTACATACTTGGTATATTATTTGTACTGGCATCCCTTTTGCCTGGGGACGCTGCGTTTCATGCCCGCAGGTCCCGATAGACAGGTCGAGAGTCCTCCAAGTAGGCTATCAACTCAGCGGAAGATGTTGGTGCGCTCCATTTGCTCCGGAGTTGCTTGTTTGGTCNATTTAGATGTGTATTGTTTGGTATGGCGGGGCTCTGTCCCGACCTTTATGACAATTATGTATTCTTAAAGGCTTGTAGACAGATGTCATGTACATAAAAGATTGCATGGCCTTGTCGTCCTATGTTCAGTGTACGAGTGGCTATTTTGGCCTTAGAGGCCCATATGTCTTATGTATAAGTTGGTATTACATGCTGCATTCTACTTATCTCACGCAACCTCTCCGGCTCAGTTATCTATGATAGTATAATACGAAAAGATATGTTATGTTGGTACTCGATTGAGTAAGGTACCGGGTGCCCGTCGTGCTCATCGGTTTGGGTCGTGACAGTATCTAACCTCAGATTGTGTATTTTAACATTATTATTCTAGTTCATTTATGAATTAACCCATGTTTTGATTGGGGATTTGTGGGTTTTAACCCAAAAACTTAAGGGGTGAAATTTATGGATTTGGAGGTCGATTTGAAGTCGGATTTCAATTGAGATAGGTATTTTTTACTAGGTTTTGATTAATTTACATGGTTCCATCTTTGATTTTGGTACTTAAATTGTGAATCTAACAGAGAAATTGGGGGTTTTGTCTAAACATTTCATAAAGTGAATTTTCGAGTTTTGAGCATCGATTCGGAGTTGGATTTGAGTGAAACTAGTATGGTTGGACTCATAATTGAATGGGTTATCAGATTTTATAAGTTTTGTTGGGTTCCGAGGCGCGGGCCCAGGTTTGACCTTTTGGTTGATTTTGGGACTTTTGATTAAAGATTCGACCTTTAACATTTAGAATTGTTTCTTTAGGCATTATTTGATGTATTTGAGTTTTTTTTGGCTAGTTTTGAGCCGTTTGGAGGCCGGATAGAGCGTGATGGCATTTCTAGAGTATTGTTTAGCTTGATCGGTATCGAATTTGGCTTGTTCTAGGTAAGTAACACTTCTAAACTTGGTGTTGAGGATATGAACACCGAATATACGCGTTATGTGTTTGGTGTTGAGGTGACATACATGCTAGGTGACGTGTGTGTGGGCGTGCACCGTGTGAATTATGACTCGGTTGTTTCTAAGGTACTGTGTAGTTACCTAATCTTGTCTTTATCCATGAGATTTCTACGTGCTAGTGTAATTGAGTTGTGATCCATGTTGAAACCATGTTTAGGCTATATGCTTATCCTATTGGGACCCACTGAGGTCATTTCTGTTGTTGAGTTATTTGCTTAAATTGCAATTACATACTTAGTCATACTCATTCATTGCATATCATATCTCAATCTCTGTTATCATTTGTCTCACATCATATTTTCATTGTTTGGGCCTATTGGCATGAGATTTGTGAGGTCGAGAGACTAGAGAGATTGATGACTGAGTGTGGCTGAGGGCCTGATTGTGAGGATGTTTATTGGATTGAGTTGCATGCCGCAGCAGGCTTTACTGATTTATGCCATGATTAACTTATATTAGCACTTGGGCAGGATCTGCCCCTCCGTAGTCTGTACACCCACCGTGAGTGCAGGTACCTACTGAGTGCAATTGTCGAGGGTGAGTGGGAGTGCCAAGCGAGTGTCGAGAGCGAGTGCCGAGTGATTGGGAGGACTAAGTGATTGTGAGGAATGAGTGACTATGAGGACTGAGTGACTATAAGGACTGAGTGACCGAGAGGAATGAGTGATTTGATACTCTGAGAGTATGCATATGATTTTATCACTGTGTTGCATTGCATTCGACATGCACACTTAACATACAGGCATAGAGATGCATTTTCCTCATGTTGTACGGTATTGCGTCATTCATGACTTCACATATACATTGACATGTAGGCATAGAGATGTACTTTCCTCACGCCATTTAATAATTAAACATCTTACCTGTTGTTGAAAGATATTGGGAAAAATCACAGTTTTTCATATTTACTCATGTTTTGGTGATTTCAGTAAAAGATTTGGGTTTTCACTCATATACTTGAAAAGCATGCCTATTTTTCCGGAACTGTGAATGAACTGAGCATTGTATCTCTGAGTTATTTTTGGTACCGCTTTTATTATATGGTTATTGTAACGACTCGGTCGGTCATTTTAAGAGTATTAGCCTTGAACCCCTAATTATTGCTTCCTCTACTTCATTTTGGGTTTTGTGACTTGCCGGGAAGTTTTATTTTTGGTTTCGGGGTGAAATGGGACACATAGTACATGAAATGGAAGTTTAAGTTGTAGGAATCGACCATAGTTAGAATTGTATGAAGATGACTCTGGAATGAAGTTTCGTCAGTTTCAATAGCTTTGTAGGGTAATTTTGGTCTTAGGAGCGTAATCGGATGTTGAATTGGAGGCCCGTAGGTCATTTTAACGTCATTGGCGAAAGTTGGAAATTTGATGATTTTTGGGAAGTTTAACCGGGAGTGGACTTTTTAATATTGGGGTCGTATTCCGATTCCAAAAGTTGGAACATGTCCGTAATGTCAATAATTACTTGTGTGCAAAATTTGAGGTCAATCGGACTTGATTTAATAGGTTTCAACGTCGGATGTAGAAGTTTGAAACTTTGAAGTTTAATAGGCTTGAATCGATGTGTAATTCGTATTTTTAGCATTGTTTGATGCGATTTAAAGGCTCGACTAAGTTCGTGTGATGTTTTAGGACTGGTTGGTATATTTGGTTGAGGTCCCAGGGGTCTCGGGTGAGTTTCGTATGGTTAACAGATCATTTTTGGAATTAGAAGATTTTCTGGTGCTGGGCTGGTTCTGGTGTAATCGCACCTGCGCAAGGCTAACCGCAGGTGCGAGCTCGCAGAAGCGAGCTAAGGAGTGCAGAAGAGGGATTTGAGGATGTGGCCAGGGATTGCATGTGCGAGGGAAATGCCGCATCTGCGAACCCGCATATGCGCTTGAAATTCGGCAGAAGCGGAGAGTGAGCTGGGAGGGGGAGTCCGCAGAAGCGGACAATGTTCGCAGGTGCGGCCTTTTGATCATAGAAGTGGACCCAGATGTTTTAAGTCAAGTCCGCACCTACGATGGAAATTCCGCAGGTGTGGCATCGCAGGTGCGACTGTGGGTCCGCAAGTGTGAGATCACTGGGCAGAAAAGGGGAAATTACGAGGGTTTGATCTTATTTTCACTTTGGGACTTTGAGAGCTCGGATTTAGGCGATAATTTGAAGGATTTTCAGAGGAAATCATTGGGTAATGATTCTTAACTCGTTTTTTTGGTTAAATTTCACTAATCTATCGTTAATTTCTTCATTTAATTAATGATTTGGGTTAAGAAATTTGGGGGGAAAGTTGGAAAGTTCTTCACCCGAATTTTGGGATTTTGATTGAGATTTGGATATCGGATTTGAGTAATTTTGGTATGGGTGAACTCGTGGTTGAATGGGTGTTCATATTTTTATCACTTTTACCCGATTCCGAGACGTGGGCCCGGGTCGACTTTTTGGGGCGATTTTTTGATTCTTTACTAAAGTCGTAGATTTATTATTTAAATTAGTTACTCGTAGTTGTATTCATGATATGTAATTGCTTTTGGCTAGATTTGGGCCATTCGGAGTTGGAAAATCGAGGGAAAGGCATTATTATCAATTGATTTAGCGAGATTTGAGGTAAGTGACTTGTCTAACCTTGTGTGGGGGAAATCCTCTTAGGTTTTGGTACTATTGTAACAATTTGTGATATGTGAGCGCCGTGTATGCGAGGTGACGAGTGCGTACACGGGCTGATTATGTAAAATTTGGTTCTTGCTTATTTGTCATCTTTTAAAATACATTAACTGAGTAGCCTTAGCATATGTAGTGATCATGTTTAGTCTAGAATCGCATGTCTACGTGCCTTAAATCTTATATGCAATTTGTGCAACATGCTTAGTTGAATTACGTGCTTTCCTTGATTTGAATTAAATCTTTAACTGTAAGATTCTTGCTGAAAATTCGGGCTTTCCTTCGATTACCTGCTGCATATTTACTTTGGGACTATGAGGCGGTTCCTCGGGAAATCCCCCTACACTGCATATTTACTTTGGGACTACGAGGTGTTTACTCGAGAGTTCCCCCTGCACTACATATTTTCTTTGGGACTACGAGGCATTTACTCGGGAGATCCCCCTGCACTGCATATTTACTTTGGGACTACGAGGTGTTTACTCGGGAGAGCTCCTTGTACTGCATATTTACTTTGGGACTACGAGGCGATTACTCGGGAGATCCCCCTATACTGCATCTTTATATTTGGGACTACGAGGCGGTACCTCGGGAGTGCCCCTGCTGTGCACATTTATTGTGATGATATTTTCTGAAACTTCTTATTGTTTAAATTTTCAGTCATTTTAATATTATTATATCTTCTGCCTTGCTTTTCTTTTGAACCAGTAGGGCCCTGACCTGACCTCGTCACTACTCTACCGAGGTTAGGCTGGGCACTTACTGGGTACCGTTGTGGCGTACTCATACTACACTCTGCACATCTTTTATGCAGATCCATGTTCTTCCCACCAAACCAGATACCAGTGAGTTGGACCGCACGTGGAGACTTCAAGGTATATTTGCCAGCGCCCGCAGACCTCGGAGTCCCCCTCTATCCTTACTATGTTATTTTCCTTATTTTATCTTTAGACTCTGATGTATAGAGATACTTAGTAATTGCTCTTAGAAGCTTGTGACTTATTTCTACTAGGTTTTGGAGATGTATCGATTTTGAATCGCATTTTGAATTCTATTACATGTTGAGATTTGAGCTTCAGTTTTATTTTTCAGTTATTGCGCAAATTGTTAGGCTTACTTAGTCTTAGAGACTAGGTGCTATCACGACATCCTACAGAGAGAAATTAGGGTCGTGACAAGTTGGTATCATAGCACTAGGTTCATAGGTGTTATGAGTCACAAGCAGGTTTAGTAGAGTCTCCGGATCGGTACGGAGACGTCTGTACTTATTTTCTGGAGGCTATGGAACTGTTAGGAAAAGCTTCAGCTCTTTGATTCCTTATCGTGCGAGATTTTGACTTCGAATTATAAATTTATGTCTTTTTATTCTCTTACAGATGGTGAGGACACATATAGCTGGATCAGATGACTAGACACTCGCGCCCCCTGCTAGAGCCACGAGAGTTCAGGGCCGGGGTAGAGGCCGAGGACGTCCACGTGGTGCAGCCAGAGCACCTGCACGAGCTACTACAAAGGAGCCACTAGTAGCTCCAGTTGGAGGGATGGCACCTGAGACGCCTGTTACTGCACCAGTCCTCCGGGAGACTCTAGCCCAGTTTCTGAGCATGTTCAGCTCCTTGGCTCAGGCAGGATTGATACCCCTTGCTCCTGCCATATCTCATGCCAGGGGATGAGCATAAACTCCCGCGGTTGGTACCCCCGAGCAGCGGGTTTAGGTAGACTAGGATCTAGAGATTATACTAATACAGCTGGTAGCTCCAATTCAGCCCGAGGTTAGGCAGCAGCTTCTGAGGTAGAGCAGCTCAGGCTCGAGAGGTACAAGAAGTACCACCCACCTACTTTCAGTGGCCTGGCATAAGAGGATACCCAGGGTTTTATTTAGGAGTGCCACCGTATCCTCCATACTATGGGTGTTGGGGAAACTAGTGGGGTTTCTTTCACTACGTTCCAGCTTAGAGGAACAGCCTATCAGTGGTGGCGTGCATATGAGTTGGATAGTCCGGTTGAGGCAGGTTCACTCACTTGGACTCAGTTTTCAGATATGTTCTTGAGTGAGTATGTTCCCCAGAGTTTCAGAGATGCTTGGCGCTCAGAGTTTGAGCAGTTGCGCCAGGGTGCTATGACCGTGTCAGAGTATGCGGTCCGATTCAGTGATTTGGCCAGGCATGCACCAGCCTTGGTTGCTACTGTTCGAGAGCGAGTTCGTCGGTTTATTGAGGGGCTCAACCCCAGCATCAGATTGAGCATGGCCCGAGAGTTAGAGATAGATATTGTGTATCAGTAGGTAGTGGGGATTGCTAGGAGGTTAGAGGGCATGCTGACCCGGGATAGAGAGAAGAGAGAGACCAAGAGGTCTCGAGAGTCTGGCACTTACAGTGTTACTCGTGCCCCAGCTACGGCTCGTCAGGGTAGAGGTTATATGGGTCACTCTGTTCATTCATTACTTCCAGCTGCCAGCGGTGCTCCAACCACTACTAGGCCTCAGGATCCTTATTATACACTGCCAGTGTCTAGTGTGCCTCATGTACGGGGTGCTTCCAGTGGTTAGTCCAGTCGATCAGTCCCGAGTCAGTCATAACAGCCACGTCCTCCGAGAGGTTATTTTGAGTGTGGCGACACTTGTCATTTGGTGAGGGTTTTCCCCAGATTCAGGAGGAGTGCACCCCACAGATTTCCCAGGCACTGCGTGCTCCACCGAGTCCTCAGGCTATAATTACAGCACCAGCTACCACCCCACCTGCAAAACTGGCTAGAGGTAGAGGTTGGTTAGGTAAAGGTCACCCTAGAGGGGGAGGCTAGGCCAGATATTACGCCCTTCCTGCTAAGACAGAGGAAGTTGCATCAGATTCTGTTATCACAGGTACTGTTCCGGTCTGTCATAGAGATGCATCAGTCTTATTTGATCCAGGCTCCACTTATTCCTATGTGTCATCTTATTTTGCTTCGTATTTGGGTGTATCCCGTAATTCTCTGAGTTCACCTATTTATTTATCTACACCCGTTGGTGATTCCATTATTGTTGACCGTGTGTATCGGTCGTGTTTGATTGTTCTTAGTGGTTTTGAGACCAGAGCCGATTTATTATTGCTCAGTATGGTGGATGTAAGGCCCCGTAAAAGTTTTCCTAAAAATTGAGATTTATGTGATGCCGAGATAGGCGTAGAGGTTAATAGTAGTAGAAATTCTTCGTGGCAAGCTTGCAGTAGAAGGCATTTCTGTTGCATATTCTGCGATCGCAGAATCACTCTAAGGACCGCAGAATGGTCGTAGAGTGGGTCAGATTTCTGGGTCATTTTGATGTCATATTTTGCGGCCATTATGCGACCGCATAACCACTTCGCGGGCTGCACTCTTGTCGCATATCCCGCTTTTAGGATTTTTCGGAGGGAGGTTCTGCAGTGTACTATGCAACCGCAGAACCGTTCTACGGTGCATTATGCGACCGCAGAATAGGTCTACGGGCCACATAGTCACCGCAGACCGAGTCAATCACTCCCAGTTTTGGAGGCCAAATTATGCGGCCGTAGCATATGCGATCGTAGAACCTATTTCGGAGCTTCATTTTTGGGTTTTTTAAACCCGACCCTATTTCGTTAAAACACCTACCTTGGGCCATTTTGAACCTATTTTCTGATATTTTTAGAGTGAGAGAGAGGGTCCTAGAGGGAGAAAGTGATCTTCATCAAATTGCTCTTCAATTCTCACTTAAAACCTTGAAGATTATCAGGAGAGGCACCAAGCTCTTCTTCCTAACAGGTAAGATTCTATCACCCAAACTCTTAATTTCAAAACGTAACTAGAATGGGCCATTAGTAAGGTAATTCATGGGGATGGGAGTGATTACCTTGCATGCATGTCTTCCTAAGGTATGTGGGGAGGAGTTAAAGATAGAAAAGAATGGGGTATGGGTTGGTGGAGTATTTCATAAAAAGGGGCATGAAACATTAATACACACATATTGTTTGATAGAATGCTCAAGTGAGCTAGAATTATGATCGTTTTCCTAATTTTGGGTTCAATTTTGCTATATTGCCAAAATAGATTGAAGTTGCTAATATTTCGGAATGTCTTAGAGTTTTAAGAGGCTCAATTGAGGTATGTTGGCTAAACCCCCTTCTTCTTAGAATCGAATTCCATGGTGTTCATGTAATTAGAGTAAGTCCTTAATCATTATTGAATTGGCTATTCCTAATGTGGTTGTGTTGAAGGATGTATGTTCAATACTTATTTTAAATGCTTCATCATGTCATCTTGTCATTTGAGGATGTGTTCACAATGTGGAATAAGTGTTAGAAATGTTAAGATCAAAGTAAAGATTGTTATGTCAAATTGTATGAAAAGCCTCTATGTGCCTAAGATTTTCCCAAATTGCTCATATGTGAATTTAATGTCTTGAATGGGAAGCCCTATTATTGTTGATAATGATAATGATATTTGAATGTAGAAAAGGGAACTGGAACTATGAAATACGGCCAAGTGCCAAGAATGACTTTGTAATCGTGATCACTAGTGCCAATGAATTGAAAAGATATGAAAGAAGTATGATGTGAATTGATTGACTGAAAAAGGTAACGTCTTGGGTGAGACGAACTAGCCGATCGGGCCGTGATCGAACGCCATGCCGCACACATGGTGGTGACTGTGTTGAGAAATGATAATTGAAATTGTGGTTATGTTTGATGTCTCAAATGGGACGACCTAGTCAATCGGGTCGAGATCGGACTCCGTGTAAGAATACAAAGGTATTGTGAATTATGGTATATCAGCACTAAAGATCACCCAACCTAATAACATGGAGATTGACTTGAGAACTTATGTGATCTTTATTTGATGCTTAGTATTGTTGAAGCCCTTATAGAACTTATGACTGTTTTCCCCTTGTATTATTATTTATTCTATTGAGATGATGTTTAGCTTTACATACTAGTACTATTCGACAGTACTAACGTCCCTTTTGTCGGGGGCGCTGCATCTTTAAATGGATGCAGGTGGTTCCCTAGCAGTTAGTGTTGATCAGCGATAGCAGTACACCTTCCTCCTAGAAGACTTGGTGAGCCCCACCTCATTCTGGGGTCATGTATCTTTTGTATATTTTGTTATTATATTTTGAGGTATAGCCGGGGCCTTGTTGCCGGCACTATCAAAACTCTCTTTTGTATATCTTAGAGGCTCCGCAAACACTATGTGAGTTGTAGATGGGTGCTAGAAAATTCAAACAGATTATGTTGTGTTTTGATCTCTTGTTCCACTTTAGAGTATAAAAAGGTGTGTATTTTGAGACTTAAAAGTGAAGTAATTAATAGAAAAGTTTTGGTATTGTATTCATGATATCCCTATTATTTAATTAATGAATATATGTCACCGCTTTTTCCATGAGTGAGTTTGGGGTAGAAAGTATCTAGCAGGCTTGCTCGTCGGGTTCACTTGGTTGAGCGCCGGTTGCGCTCCCTAAGTTTGGGGTGTGACAGTGGATTTCGATGTTATTTTGGGCATGGAATAATTGTCGCCCTATCATGCTATCCTTGATTGTCATTCCAATATAGTGACATTAGCTATGCCAAATCTACCGCGACTAAAGTGGAGAGGTATCATGGATCATGTTCCTAGTAGGATTTTTTCATTTCTTAAAGCTCAACGAATGGTTGAGAAGGGTGTGATGCGTATGTGGCCTATGTGAGAGATGTTAGCGTTGATACTCCTACTGTCGAGTCAGTTCCGGTAGTGAAGGAATTTGCATACGTATTTCCAGCGGACCTTTCGGGCATGCCGCCCGACAGAAATATTGACTTTAGCATTGATTTGTTATCAGGAACTCAGCTCATTTCTATTCCACCTTATCATATGGCCCAAGTAGAGTTGAAGGAGTTAAAGGAACAGTTGCAAGAGTTGCTCCATAAGGGCTTTATTCGGCCCAGTATGTCGCCATAGGGTTCTCCTGTCTTGTTTGTGAAGAAGAAGGATGGTTCTATGCGAATGTGTATTGATTATCGGCAGTTGAACAAGGCTACAGTGAAGAACATGTATCCATTGCCACGTATTGATGACCTATTTGATCAGCTTCAGGGTGCCAGAGTGTTCTCTAAGATTGACTTGCGTTTAGGCGATCATCAGTTGAAGATTCGAGAGCCAAATATCCTGAAGACTGCTTTTAGGACTTGGTATGGTCATTACGAGTTCCTTGTGATGTCTTTTGGGCTGACCAATGCCCCAGCAGTATTCATGCACTTGATGAACAGTGTATTTCATCCCTATCTTGACTTTTTCATCATTGTATTTATTGACAATATTCTGGTGTACTCCCGGAGTCGGGAAGATCATGAGCAGCACCTGAGGACTGTGCTTCAGACCTTGAGAGAAAAGAAGTTGTATGAAAAAATTTTGAAGTGTGAATTTTGGCTAGATTTTGTGGCATTTCTGGGTCATGTAGTATTGAATGAGGGGATCAAGGTAGACCCGAAGAAGATTAAAGCAGTGCAGAGTTGGACCAGACTATCCTCAGCTACAGAAATCCGGAGTTCTCTTGGCTTGGCGGGGTATTACCGTCGATTTGTAGAGGGTTTCTCATCTATTGATGCACCTATGACCAGATTGACCCAGAAGGGTGCTCCATTCAGGTTGATCGAGAGGTGTGAGGAGAGATTTCAAAAACTCAAGATTATTTTGACTACAGCCCCAGTGTTAGTGTTACCTACTGGATCGGGGTCCTATACGGTGTATTGTGATGTGTTGCGCATTAGTCTCGGCACGGTGTTGATGCAGGACGGTAGGGCGATCGCCTACGCGTCTAGACAATTGAAGGTGTATGAGAAGAATTATCCTGTCCATGACCTCGAGTTAGCAGCTATTGGTCATGCCTTGAAGATCTAGCGGCATTATTTGTATGGTCTTCCTTGTGAGGTTTTCACCGATCACCGGAGTCTACAACACCTGTTTAAATAGAAGGATCTTAACTTGCAGCATCGGAGGTGGTTGGAGTTGCTTAAAGATTAGGACATCACCATTCTGTCATCCCGAGAAGGTCAATGTGGTGGTCGATGCCTTGAGTCGCAAGGTGGAGAGTTTGGGTAGTTTAGCATATCTACTAGTAGCGGAGAGGCCTTTAGCCTTGGATGTTCAGGCCTTGGCCAACCAGTTTGTCAGATTGGATGTTTCCGACCCGAGCAAAGTTTGGCTTATGTGGTTTCTCAGTCTTTTCTTTATGATCGCATCAGGGAGCGTCAGTATGATGACTCTCATCTGTTTGTCCTTAAGGACACGGTTCGGCACGGTGATGCCAAGGAAGTCACTATTGGAGATGACGGTGTATTACAGATGTAGGGCAGGCTATGTGTGCCTAA
Source organism: Nicotiana otophora (assembly GCA_000715115.1). Lineage (NCBI taxonomy): Eukaryota > Viridiplantae > Streptophyta > Magnoliopsida > Solanales > Solanaceae > Nicotiana > Nicotiana otophora. Next base: position 11,192 of record AWOL01S0057482.1, read on the forward strand.
TGTAGACGGTTTGCGTGAGTTCATCCTCCAGGAGGCTCACAGTTCACGATACTCCATTCATTCAGGTGTCGCGAAGATGTATCAAGATTTGAGGCAGCACTATTGGTGGAGGCGGATGAAGAAGGACATAGTGGAATATGTAGCTCATTGCCTAAATTGTCAGCAGGTGAAGTATGAGCATCATCGACCGGGTGGATTGCTTCAGAATATGGAGATTCCAGAGTGAAAATGGGAGCAGATCACTATGGGTTTTGTTGTTGGGCTCTCACAGACTCAGAGGAAGTTTGATGCGATTTGGGTGATTGTGGATAGATTGACCAAGTTAGCTTATTTCATTCTTGTGGTTACTACTTACTCTTCGGAGCAGCTGGTTCGGGTTTACATCCGCGAGATTGTCAAGCTTCATGGCGTACCAGTATCTATCCTCTCTGACCAGGGTAAGCAGTTTACATCACGGTTCTGGAGAGCCGTACAGCGTGAGTTGGGTACTGCGTGGAGTTGAGTACAACATTTTACCCTCAGACGGACGGACAGCCCAAGCGCACTATTCAGATATTGGAGGATATGCTTCGTGTGTGTGTGATTGATTTTGGGGGTGCTTGGGATCAGTCTTACCACTTGCGGAGTTTGCCTACAACAACAGTTATCAGTTAAGCATTCAGATGACACCGTATGAGGCTTTGTATGGTAGACGGTGTCGGTCTCCAGTAGGTTGGTTCGAGCCAGGCGAGGCTAGGCTATTAGGTACAGACTTAGTTCAGGATGCCTTGGAGAAAGTTAAATTGATTCAGGATCGACTTCGTACAACCCAGTCCAGGCAGAAGATTTATGCGGATCGGAAGGTTTGAGACGTTGCATTCATGGCTGGGGAGCGGGTTTTGCTCCGGGTTTCTCCCATGAAGGGTGTTATGAGGTTCAGAAAGAAGGGCAAGTTGAGCCCTAGGTATATCGGGACGTTTGAGATTCTTGAGAGGGTTGGATGGGTGGCTTATAGACTTGCACTACCACCTAGTCTCTTTGCAGTTCATCCAGTATTCCATGTTTCCATGCTCCGGAAGTATCACGGTGATCCGTATCATGTGTTAGACTTCGGCTCAGTCTAGTTGGACAGGAATCTATCTTATATTGAGGAGCCGGTGGCCATTTTGGACAGGCAGGTTTGGAAGTTGAGGTTAAAGAATATCACTTCAGTGAAGGTTCAATGGAGGGTTCATACGTCGAGGAGGCGACTTGGGAGACCGAGCATGATATGCACAGCAATTATCCTCATCTTCTCACCACTTCAGGCATGTCTCTATACGCGTTCGAGGACAAATGTATGTTTTAAGAGGGGGAGGATGTAACGACCCGGCCGGTCGTTTTGAGAGTTAGCCCTGAATACCTAATTATTGCTTCCTCTACTTCATTTTGGGTTTTGTGACTTGCCGGGAAGTTTTGTTTTTGGTTTCGGAGTGAAATGGGACACATAGTCCCTGAAATGGCAGTTTAAGTCGTACGAATTGATCATAGTTTGACTTGTGTGAAGACGACTCCGGAATGGAGTTTTGTTAGTTCCAATAGCTCCATAGGGTGATTTTGGTCTTAGGATCGTTTTTGAATGTTGAATTGGAGGCACGTAGGTCATTTTAACGTCATTGGCGAAAGTTGGAAATTTGATATTTTTTGGGAAGTTTGACCGGGAGTGGTCTTTTTGATATCGGGATCGGATTCCGATTCCGAAAGTTGGAATAGATCCGTAATATCAATAATGACTTGTGTGCAAAATTTGAGGTCAATCGGATTTGATTTGATAGGTTTCGACGACGGATGTAGAAGTTTGAAACTTTAAAGTTCAATAAGCTTGAATCAATGTGTAATTCGTGTTTTTAGCATTGTTTGATGTGATTTAAAGGCTCACCTAAGTTCGTGTGATGTTTTAGGACTGGTTGGTATATTTGGTTGAGGTCCCGGAGGCCTCGGGTGAGTTTCGGATGGTTAACGGATCATTTTTGGACTTAGAAGATTTTCTGGTGCTCGGCTGGTTCTAGTGTAATCGTACCTGCGCAAGGCTGACCGCAGGTGCGAGCTCGCAAAAGCGAGCTAAGGAGCACAGAAGCGAGATTTGAGGATGTGGCTAGGGATCGCACGTGCGAGGGAAATGCCGCATTTGCGAGCTCACAGATGCGCTTAAAATTCTGTAGAAGCGGAGAGTGAGCTGGGAGGGGGAGTCCACAGAAGTGTATGTTCGCAGACGCGCACTCGCAGGTGTGGCCTTTTGATCGTAGAAGCGGACCCAGGTGTTTTAAGTCATGTCCGCACCTGTGATGGAAATTCCACAGGTGCGGTGTCGCATGTGCGACTGTGGGTCCGCAGGTGCGAGATCACTGAGTAGAAAATCGGCAATTACGAGGGTTTGATCTCATTTTCACTTTGAGACTTTGAGAGCTCGGATTTAGGCGATAATTTGAAGGATTTTCAGAGGAAACCATTGGGTAATGATTCTTAACTCGTTCTTTTGGTTAAATTCCACTAATTTATCGTTAATTGCTTCATTTAATTGAGGATTTAGGTTGAGAAGGGGAAAAGTTGGAAAGTTCTTCACCCGAATTTTGGGATTTTGATTGAGATTTTGATATCGGATTTGAGTAATTTGGTATGGATGAACTCGTGGTTGAATGGGTATTCGTATTTTGTGACTTTTACCCGATTTTATGACTTTTACCCGATTTTGAGACGTGGGCCCGGGTCGACCTTTTGGGGCGATTTTTCGATTCTTTGCTAAAGTCGTAGATCTATTATTTAAATTTGTTTCTCGTAGTTGTATTCATGATATGTAATTGCTTTTGGTTAGATTTGGGCCATTCTGAGTTGGAAAATCGAGGGAAAGGCATCCTTATCGATTGATTGAGCGAGATTTGAGGTAAGTAATTGTCTAACTTTGTGTGGGGGGAAATCCTCTTAGGTTTTGGTACTGCTGTAACAATTTGTAATATGTGAGCGTCGTGTACGCGAGGTGACGAGTGCGTACACGGGCTGATTATGGAAAATTTGGTTGTTGCTGATTTGTCATCTTTTAAAATACATTAACTGAGTTGCCTTAGCATATGTAGTGATCATGTTTAGTCTAGCATCGCATGTCTACGTGCCTTAACTCTTACATGCAATTTATGCAACATGCTTAGATGAATTACCTGCTTTCCTTGATTTGAATTAAATCTTTAACTATAAGATTCTTGCTAAAAATTCGGGCTTTCCTTAGATTACCTGCTGCATATTTACTTTGGTACTACGAGGCAGTTCCTTGGGAGATCCCCCTGCACTGCATATTTTCTTTGGGACTACGAGGCATTTACTCGGGAGATCCCCCTGCACTGCATATTTACTTTGGGACTACGAGACGTTTACTCGGGAGAGCCCCCTACACTGCATATTTACTTTGGGACTACGAGGCGGTTCCTCGGGAGATCCCCTTGTACTCCATCTTTATATTTAGGACTACGAGGCGGTACCTCGGGAGTGCACCTGCTGTGCATCTCTATTTATTGTGCTGATATTTTTTGAAACTTCCTATTGTTTAAATTCTCAGTCATTTCAAAATATTATTATATCTTTTGCCTTACTTTTCTTTAAACCAGTAGGGCCCTGACTTTATCTCGTCACTACTCTACCGAGGTTAGGCTTGGCACTTACTGGGTACCGTTGTGGCATACTCATACTACACTCTGCACATCTTTTGTGCAGATCCAGGTTCTTCCCACCAGACCAGATACCAGTGAGTTGGACCGCACGTGGAAACTTCAAGGTATATCTGCCAGCGCCCCCAGACCTCGGTGCCCCCCTCTATCCTTACTATGTTATTTTCCTTATTTTTTCTTTAGACTCTGATGTATAGAGACACTTAGTAGTTGCTCTTAGAAGCTTGTGACTTATTTCTACCGGGCTTTGGGAGATGTATTGATTTTGAATCACAGTTTGAATTATATTACATGTTGAGATTTTAGCTTCAGTTTTATTATTCAGTTATTCCACAAAATGTTAGGCTTACCTAGTCTTAGAGACTAGGTGTCATCACGACATCCTACGGAACAAAATTGGAGTCGTGGCAGTTATGAGTTGTTGTTGGCTATTGGGGTTGGACTCTGACCTTTGTCCCAACTCGTCACTACTTTCAACCTAATGTTAGGTTTGTTACTTATTGAGTACATGGGGTCGGTTGTATTCATACTACACTTCTGCACCTTGTGTGCAGAGTTTTGATGTTGATGTCATTGTGTATGGAGGGAGCTGGCATTGAAGACGTACCTCTATTCCGGACATTGCTGCCTTTTGTTCTTGGTAGCTTTAGAATTATTAATATGTTCATGTATATTTCAAACAGATAATGTACTTATTTCATACCAGCTTTGAAAATTCTAAATCTTAGAAGCTCATGATTTGTACTACCAGTCTTTGGGAATTCCTTGTATAAAAGTTCAATTATTTCTTCATTTATTTTCTAATTAAATCTCATTGAATCGGATTGTTGTTAATTGGCTTACCTAGCGGGTTGGGGTTAGGTGCCATCACGACTAGTTGAATTTTGAATCGTGACAAGTTGGTATCAGAGATCTAGGTTCATAGGTTCTACGAGTCATGAGCAATTGTCTAGTAGAGTCTTGCGGGTCGGTATGATGACGTCCATACCTATCTCTGAGATGCTACAGGGCATTTAGGATAAAATTCTTATCTTTCTTTCCTTATCATGCTGTATTGATTCAACTTGAAGCGTAACTCTTTGAATTCCTTCCGCTCAGTTGTAGGAGTACGCGAGCGCTCAGTATCAACTATGCATCGACGACTTGTGTTTCCATGAATGAGGTGCGAGATGTGATTTCTGTGTGGTGATGATGTGCGCCAGTTTGGAGGACTTGAGACCAGGTTTAGACTACAGCTTAGGCTCGGTAGTTTTAGTTGTGTGAGTATATGCTTTTGTACTTATATGTTCGGTAGTGTCCCTATGAATGGGATTTGTGGCTCAGTGAGTAGTTGTATGGCTATATGATGAGTATGATGTGACTCCGGGATGTGTTCAGATGGTTTGAATGTGACGAGAAGAGTTTGCTTGAGATGTAAAAGGACTATTTGGTGTTGATTTTTGTCTTGATGTGACGTACAATCTTGAGTTATGAGCGTGTTGAATGATCTTTCATGTTGTTTAATTGTGGAATGAATTAGATTCTCATGTCTTGTTGATGAGTTCAAACTCAGGAATGATTAAGTGATTGTGTAGTAGTTGTGGCTGTGAAAAGGCATAGAGAGATGTCAGTTTGAGGCTAAGCAGGTGGATTATCACCTGCGGGGTAACCTACAGATGCGTGATCCTTATGATGTTGTGTGGAGGATTCCTTTTCTACCTGTGGGTTATATATGTGCGCTTTGAGTTTGGATCGGTTGTAATAGTTGACCTGACCGTCACGAGGATGAATGCGAGATTTGTAGATGATTTGAGGTATTAGATGGTTTGTGTTACATGGGCTTATGAAGGGTTGAGTTGAATTTCGGTGCGGGATTATGGCAGTAATAGAGTATGGGTATTATGAGTTATCGAGTGTTTTCTTTTATGGCTTTGAGCCAAGTAGGGGAGTCTGCTATCGACGATTTGATTTTATGGTTTCGTGTTGTATCAGTATTGATCCGAGGCATACTTGTGGATCAATTATAACTTGCAGAAGCTGGTTTTGAGGATGACTTAAGCAAAGAAATTTCTGGATGTATGATGTATTGTACTTTATGGGTATATGGGAATCATGGAATGATTGAGTTGTTATTCATGAAGGATGTAGCACGCATGGAGTAGGAATTTGCTCGGTTGTTTAGAGGTGTGGACTACTTCTTTGGGTGTTGTCGTGCCAATGGGGCATAGTTCGTTCGGCCCGTTTAGGCGGTGCAATAGAGATTTGAGCATAGTGGATGACTCTCGAGAAGGTTTTAATGGATTCAGGGGTTATATGTAGCAATTGGGAATTTTCAGGATTTGTATATGGCTAGAATATGAGATTTACATTTGATGGTGTCGAGACTCACAGTATTTCTATATCATTATGGACTCTATATTTCGGTATCAAGAAGGTGAAGGAAACGACATTAGATTCACAGAAGGTCTCTTCAGAGTGAGTGTCTTGGTTGTGGTACTTTTGGGGTGCTTAAGAGGGAATACATCGGCTTATGAGCCTTAGAGCGGTGTGGTTTTATGCTAGTATCTCTTGTGGCGAGCTTTGGGTAAGGATCGTGGTGTTCTGGCAAGGATAAGTGCCAACTTGAGAGTAATTCGGAATGAGCTCGGAGAAATAGGACAGCTTGGTAGTAGGTTGGATCAACACAGTAATGAATATGATCGTTTCTTTGGGTACTAATGATGTGGTGAGTCTCTACAGGTGTTTTGCGGCAATACTCTTGGGTTTGGCGATCTGCGTGGTTTGGTTGAGTTAGAGAGATTCAGTTCTGATGGCTTAGTTATGTGCAAATGGGTTTTGAAGAATTCTCGATGGTTTTTACCACGGTTTGAGATGGATATTTCCTACCAGCGTGAGGAGCATGTTGTGTATTGTGATTTTCTCCTCGATGGGATCAAATGGAAGGTTTCTGACTGATGGGGTATGCATTCTGCTGGTGACTCAAAGTTGATTTTGAGATTCTCGTACTTTTCATATGATGGCATGATATATGTGGTGTGTTGCGTGGGATTGAGATTTGTGTGTGCAAGGTCATGGTTCAGTTTTGAAGGGAGGGTCATGAATTCTTAGGCAACATGGACAGTTTCAGACGACAAGATGAATGATATTACTACTTGGTATTGCATGAGGAGAGTGTACATTCAGAAGGTGCACGGGGTTTTGACTTACGGATGCTTCATTGGTATTGCGGTACTCGCCTGATTGATCGACTACTGATGCTCAGATTTTTGCTATATGGCACGGAAGAATTATAGAAGTGTTCCTCGTGGGATGATCGTATATAAGAGATGTGTTAGACATTCGGGTGGTTGAGTTAGGATCAACTATGGCAATTCATGTATTCTATGGATTTGGAGACTAGTAGTTCTTAGGAGCAATTTGTTTCGGGGTTGCGGATTGTGAAGATGTGGCCAAAGTTAGCTAGACGGTGATACGTGTTATGGTTAGATCATTGAGGACTTTGGAGGGCTATTTATCTATTTACGGATGACCAGAGTCAATTTGAGGGCCCATTGGTAGGCTCGATGAGGATGTGTATTCTATACCGGGCCGGATTTGTTGACTCCGTACTGCTATTATTGAGGGATGTGACATTTAGTTAGAACTGATTTTATTAGTATTTGATATGTTCTATGTGTTACTGTTCTATGTTATGTTGTGATTTGTTAGTTTTATGCACACCAATGTGGTTCTGTTTAGGCCTTGTAGCAGAATTCGAGCGAAATGGTTATTGGGGTGTTGAATGGTTGATTGCGCCTTGGGGTCATTTCGGACTGTGGTATATTGTGTTATTTGCTTCACCGTGGTTATGGTTATACACTTCGTGTATTTGGTGTCGAATTGCGTGTAGTTATTGATTTTGAGCATGTTGATTGAAGGTACTTCATCTAGACTAGTGTTTGGATAGGTTACGTATTGCATCGGGTTATGATGGGATATGATCCTTTATGATAGATTCTGTGTTTTGGTCCTACTGTGTGTGATGAGTTCTTAGCATTGCGCTGTGATGGTACTTGTTGAGATTGCGAGACGGTTATCTCATTTCAGTCATTTTTCATTTTGAGTGCATTTGAATTGTTGCGTATTGGTGCATGGATTGCACGGTTTGTGGCTCTAGGTAGTATTAGTGTGGCATGTCAATAGAGTAGCTTGTATTTGACGAGATGAAGTCTTTGGGCCTTAAGTGATTGCTATCGAATTTGATTATAGTGTGTTTGGAAGAGTAATATCGGAGACCAGCTTAGAAATTGGTTATAGTTCTTGTCGAAGGAGAGAGAGCTTCATGACTTGTTGATCTAATGAGTGGTTATGAGTTTCTGTATGTTTCTTTCATCATCGGCAGCGTACGAAGGTTTTAGAATGAGGTTTTGTTTGGTATGAGGTTTGTTACCAGTACCAGGTGTGTTTGAGTAGCTACTATGGTAAAAAGTTATTGTTGTGAGCGTCTGAGTTATGTGGTATATCATATGATTACATCTTGGGTTATGGATATGACTTGATACAGCTTGTTCAGACTTATACAGTATGTAGGTGCGAGATTCGGGTTTTGTATGGAATTCCGGAAGTTGAAAATTGGATTCTAGGGTTTATGGGCTAAGGTTGAATTAAGGATCTTCAGTTAGGTTATGTCGTCAAGCTTATATGGATTAGGGTGACGTGGGATCCCCCCCGGGTCACAGCTTAGGAACAACTCTTGGCACGTTCGAGGACGAACGTATGTTTAAGTGAAGAAGAGTGTAATGACCCAGCCGATCATTTTGAGCATTTGCACTTCGCCTGGTGGTTTGAGGGCATGAGTAGCTCCGTATGATGTATTATGACTTGTGAGCATCGTCGCTTTCGATTTTCGGGTGATTCAGAATTAGTTTGGAAGAATGAATTTCATGTTTGAAGCTTTAAGTTGGAAGAGTTGACCAAGTTTGACTTTTGAGTATTTGAACTCGGATCGGAGTTTTGATGGTTCTGTTAGGTCCGGATGGTGATTTGCGACTTGGGCATATGCCCAGATTTGCATTTGGATATTTCTAGAAGGTTTCGGCACTATTTGGCGATAATTAGAAATTTGAAGATTTGGAATGTTCATAAGTTTGACCATGAGTTGACTTTGATGATATCGGGTTCGGATTATGCTTTCGGGAATTAAAATAGCTTCGTTATGTCATTTGGGACTTGTGTGCAAAATTTGAGGCCATTCTGAGTTGTTGGAATGTTCGGACGGGGTCCCGAGGGGTTCATGTGAGCTTTTGATAGGTTTGGGTTGTGTTGCGCTCGTTTTTTTATGTTTCGACGTCGTTTCTTCAAGCATAAATGGTACCACATTAAGCAAATGAGCTCCATTTTCTTTTTTTGATTGAAGTATTAGATCCGTATCATAATTACGGAGTCATAGCAAAAGGAATCATCGAATTTGGATATCATATGAGGGGGTTATACCCATTTTAGTATCGGAGAAGAAAACTGGTGCTGGTACTTCGCATGTGCGAAGTTGGATCCGCATCTACGACCCTGCAGGTGCGAAAAATGGACCGCAAGTGCGGAAATTACAGCTGGCAGACCGCATGTGCGGATTTTGAGCGCAGAAGCGAATTTCCCTGTATTAAAAAAATCATACTGCGTTTATTTAGTATTTTGAGCATATCTTGAGTTCTAGAGCTCCGTTTGAGGTGATTTTCACGGCGTTCTTCTCAGTTTTTCATGGAGGTCAGTATCTAACCTCAGTTTTGTATTTTAACATTATTATTCTAGTTCATTTATGAATTAACCCATGTTTTGATTGAAGATTTGTGGGTTTTATCCCTAAAATTTAAGGGGATGAAATTTATGGATTTGGAGGTCGATTTGAAGTCGGATTTGAATTTACATAGGTAATCTGACTCAATTTTGATTAATTTACATGTATTCATCTTTGATTTTGGTATTTAAATGGTGAATCTAAAAGAGAAATTTGGAGTTTTGTCTAAACATTTCATAAAGTAAATTTTCGAGTTTTGAGCATCGATTCAGAGTCGGATTTGAGTAAAACTAGTATGTTTGGACTCGTAATTGAATAAGTTATAGGATTTTATACGTTTTGTCGGGTTCTGAGGTGTTGTCCTAGGTTTGGCGTTTTGGTTGACTTTGGGACTTTTGATTAAAGATTCGACCTTTAACATTTGAAATTGTTTCCTTAGGCATTATTTGTTGTATTTGAGTTGATTTTGGCTAGTTTTGAGTTGTTTGGAGGTCGGATCGCACGTGATAGCATTTCTAAAATATTGTTTGGCTTGCTCGGTATCGAATTTGGCTTGTTCTAGGTAAGTAACACTGCTAAACTTGATGCTGAGGGTATGAACCCCGAATATACGTATTATGTATTTGGTGTTGAGGTGACGCACATGCTAGGTGATGAGCGTGTGGGCGTGCACCATGTGAATTATGACTTGGTTGTTTCTGTGGTACTTGTAGTTACCTAATCTTATCTTTATCCATGAGATTTTTACGTGCTAGTGTAATTGAGCTGTGATCCATATTAGAAACCATGTTTAGGCTATATGCTTATCCTGTTGGACCCACTAAGGTCATTTCTACTGTTGAGTTATTTACTTAAATTACAATTACATACTAAGGCATACTCATTCATTGCATATCATATCTCAGACTCTGTTATCATTTGTCTTACATCATATTATCATTGTTTGAGCCGATTGGCATAAGATTTGTAAGGCCGAGAGACTGAAGAGATTGATGACTGAGTGTGGCCGAGGGCCTGATTGTGAGGATATTTATGGGATCGAGTTGCACGCCGCAGCAGGCTTTACTGATTTATACCATGATTGGCTTATATTAGCACTTGGGCAGGATCCGCCCCTACTGAGTGCGAGTGTCGAGTGATTGGGAGGACTGAGTGTTTGTGAGGATTGAGTGACTGTGAGGACTGAGTGACTGGTAGGACTGAGTGAATTATACTCTGACAATATGCATATGATTTTATCACTGTGTTGCATTGCATTCGACATGCACACTTGACATACAGACATAAAGATGCATTTTCCTCATGATGTACGGTATTGCGTCATTCATGAGTTTACATATACATTAACATGTAGGCATAGAGATGTACTTTCCTCATGCCATTTGATAATGAAACATCTTACCTGTTGTTGAAAGTTTTTGGGAAAAATCACAATTTTTCAGATTTACTCATGTTTTGGTGATTTCAGTAAAAGATTTGGGTTTTCACTGATATACTTGAAAAGCATGCCTATTTTTCCGAAACTGTGAATGAGCTAAGCATTATATCTCTGAGTTATTTCTTGTGCCACTTTTATTATATGGTTACGAGCTGTTATTGGCTATGGGTGTTGGACTATGACCTTTGTCCCAACTCGTCACTACTTTCAACCCAAGGTTAGGTTTGTTACTTATTGAGTACATGTGGTCGGTTGTACTCATACTACACTTCTGCACCTTGCGTGCAGATTTCTGATGCTGATGTCGCTGTGTATGGCGAGATCTGGCATTGAAGACATACCTGCGTTCCAGACATTGCTGCCTTTTGTTCTTGGTAGCTTTAGAATTATTAATCTGTTCATGTATATTTCAAATAGATGAATATGTATTTCATACCAGCTTTGTAAACTCTAAATCTTAGAAGCTCATGATTTGTACTACCAGTTCTTGGGAATTCCTTGTATAAAAGTTCAGTTATTTCTTTATTTATTTTCTAATTAAATCTCATTGAATCGGATTGTTATTAATTGGCTTACCTAGAGGGTTGGGGTAAGGTGCTATCACGACTAGTTAGATTTTGGGTCGTGACAGTGGTGAAAGTGTAGGAGTAATAGCGAAATACCAATTTTACAAAAATTCTTGAATTTATAACATCTTAACGATATTAAGGCCTCATTTGTTTGCACTTAATAGAGGTCTGAATCTTAATCATTCAGATTTCAGACATTAAGTGCGTTTGTTTTTAAAATCTGAATTTTAATCATTCAGATTTTAATCATTAAGTGTGTTTGTTTTTCTTACTTCACAGCCACTTAATAAGTCTGTATGATTAAAATCTATAATATAGATTTAATTTTATTAAGATGCTATCATCCACATTTATTACTAACTGCCGCCACCGCCTACCATTATCAGCTACCACCACCACCATCCTCAACTATAGTCGCCACCCCCCCCCCCCAC
>AWOL01S0057482.1:23109-38849 GCA_000715115.1 Nicotiana otophora
CCATCATCCTCAACCATAACTACACGCTCACCCATCCCAACTACCACCACCAACCATCCTATCACTATCAATAACCATAGTCGGCACCGCCCACCATTATAAATTACCACCAGCCACCATCACGTTCCTCAATCACAACCACCATCACCACCACCATCCACCATTATTAACTATCACCACCCACCACCACCATCCTCAACCATAATCGCTATCGCTACCAATCACCACTAGCTACTACCCAGAACAACCACCATCAACCAAAATCACCACCAACCATCGCCTGTAATTGGCACTCACAAGGACCTCCGTTAACCATCACCAACACCAACACCAACACCAACACCAACTACTACTATATATATATATATATATATATATTGACAAAATATTAGATTAATTAATATTTTATTAAATTTATGTTTATTTATTTTTAAATAAGGATAAATTCTATATATTCAGATGTTTAAAAAACAAACGATCTTAATCATTTAATATTCAGATCTTGAAATACATTTTAATATTCAGATGTATATTCAGTTTCAGATGTCTTAATTTTAATACACATCTTGATATTCACATACAGACGTCTTAATTTTAAAAATAACAAATGAAGCCTAAGACTATATTATAGATCTTAATCACTAAGACCTATTCAGATTCATTAAGTGGTTGTAAAATTAAAAAAATAAACAGTCTTAATGGTTAAGATCTGAATGATTAAAATTCAACTTTAAAAAACAAACGCATAATAATTATGATTCAGACTTGCATTAAATACAAACAAATGAGGGCCTAAGTGCACTTTTTCATAATGAAAATATCAAATGACCAAATATAATTATACTGTTAAACTTCAAGGACCAAATTTGCAATTCACACATTAAACAAATAACCCAACACACAAATAAATAATAAAAGTTGCCTGCTTAATAAAATCCCGTCATAATTATCACAGCTCCCTCTACGCTGTAGTATTCTCGCGAAAAAGAAAAATAAAATAAAAGAAGAAAAAGTCATCATACTAATAAAATAATAAAAAATATAAATAAAAAGAAAAATAATACTATATCGTTTTAATTTATGTGAACCCATTTAACTGACTAGTAATTTAAGAATTTTTTTTTTTCAAATTATAATTTAAAATGAATCATATATATTTTGTATAGTTATAAATCTTTCCAATTTAATAAATTATTTCTAAACCGGGCGAAAGGAGTTATTCTTTTCTGCCCGAATTAAAAAGTAAAATGAAAGGGAGGGACGTAGCAAGTAGGCGGAAATTCTAAGTTAACTTTGTTTCGGGCAAGAATCCAAAAGAAACAAAGAAGACGACAGAAAAGGCCGAAAGACAGATAAACCCCGCGTGCTTCGCCCCCCACCCCCAATCACAAGACTATCACCCAACCCCCACCGAACCACCATATCCAAGTCTTCTTCTTCTTCTTCTTCTTCTTCTTCTTCTTCTTCTACTTTTCCTGTATCTATTTACGTATTCCCCCATTTTTATCAGCTTTATTTTCCCCTACTTCAATGTATTCAATAGGGAACTGAGGTACTTTTTGTTTTCTAATATTTTATTAACTTATTTTATATGGGTATTGGGGTTTTGTTTCATTTATGTTATTTTCTTGAAGTTATAGGGAATAGGGTTGTAAATATACATGGGTAAAAATTGTATGGATTATGTTGTGCTTATTATACCATTTTCTGATAGAGATTTTCTGATAGAGATTTTTCTGATAAGTGTTGAAGGTTGAGGGAGGAGAAAGAGAGTGAGAGAGATATGGAAAACGGAGGAGACAGTTTGGTGCCTAAACTTGTGGGATTGAATTTGAATGATTCAAATAATGTTCCAAAGAACAATGACGGGCTGTTTCAGGTTTTGAAAGCAGTTGAAGCTGCTGAAGCCACCATTAAGCAACAGGTTTGCATTTGCTACTCCTTCCCCCACCTGAATGTGGGTTTTAATTATTCTGATGATGAGTCTGTTTGGAACGTTCTAATTTTAGTTTTTGATTTCTAGATTGTTTGATGGTTATGATCTTTTAAGCTGCCTGCATTTGGCTAGGTAATATTAGATATTAAATTGTAGATGGGGGAGACTCTAATATCATTTTGAGGTTTCAAAGAGTTAAAAATTCTAGCAAGTTGAAATTTTTGTTCTTGCTTATGTGTATTCTCTTCTCTCTATTGTATTCAATGCAAGTGTAAATTTCCATAGTTATGCACTTATGGTAGCAGGCGTAATCTTTAAAAGAGCTTTCTTGTGTATCTCAAATAGAAGCTACGTAAGCTGCAAATGGACTTCAATCATACCAATAGGATTTTGAAAGACAATGTTGAATGTGGCATTAAGTCTCTTAGTTTCATATGTTAGATAAAGCTGTTGTCCTAGACCTTAATCTTTGTCCTGTCCAAGATGGATAACTCTAGTCCATTTTAAACAACCTATGCCATCTTTTGCAAACTGAATTGCAAAAAGCTAGTCTAGAGATAGATAAATGATACATCAGTCACTGTCCTGTCCAACAGTCTCTAGTGCATATAGTCTAATGCTTATAGTGTGAAATATTCCATGGTTCTGTTGAGTTGTACCTTGTTGTGGTTGTAATGCTACTATATCTGGGTGCTGATCCTGTTCAGGGTAGGTCTCTTAGTATATTTTTCTTTTGCTTACAGTTTATAGTAATGGATCCTCCCCCAAAAAACTTCAGAATGTATATCAATCAAAAAGTTCCATATTGAAGGGTGTCTACTTATGTGAAAAAAGGGTTGTATACTTGTCCAAAAAGGGATGAAAAGAGTTTCTGGATTTTGAAGTTTTCTTAAAACAGTACTTGGGTTGTTATGTAATGGAGAAAGGAAGGATCTTTGTGTTGTTTCCTACCATGCTGTATCATAATTTTATTTATTTACTTATCTTTTGGTTAATGGAGCATTCAGTATTGGAATGAAATCGGTCCAAAAGGAGTGAAATGGATTGAGTGGATTTATATAGTCGACCCCAACTAGCTTGGGATTGAGACGTAATTATTGTTGTATCTTTTGGTTCATCATGTTGTCAGCTTGAATATTTACAGAGTTAACCTTAGAACGACATACATGTTTGGTTCTTCTGATGTATCATTAAAAAACGGACTTTGATGTAGTTCTAGCTCATTAGAATTTTTTTTTGATCAGTAGTTCTAGCTCATTAGAATTTAGAGGCCATATAGGTAAACTCCCTCTTTGTAAAGGTGGTCAAGTGGTTTCGAGCCTTCAACGATGTCACATGTTCTATTCCCCATTAGGCGCTAGTACTTAATAGTTAAATTTTGGTGCTTTGACATGGAAGTCGATGGAATTAGTGGATACCCTAAAAAGAAGGAGAGTTGATATTACATGCCTAGAGGAAACTAAATAGACAGGGCAAAAGGCTAGAGAGATAGGTAAGGCGGGTTATTAATTATGGTATTATGAGAGAGAAAAATAGGAATGGGGTGGGAGTTATTGATCTTTGCTTGTAGATTGTAACAACAACAGCCTTTTTATAGAGGCTTATAAGGAACTCGAAACTCTAAAGTGAAATTACACGATCACAAACAAAAAATCAGGGGGTTCTCCATACTAAAAACTGTCCATTTAAAAGGCCTATAAGGAATTTAAAGATAAAATTTTAAACAAATTCAAAAGATTTTCCGTTATAACAAGCAGAAAAATTAAAGATCTTTCTTATCAAAGGTCTTCCTTGCCATAAGTGAATCCATAACAACATAATCAAATAGCAACAACAACAACAACAAATCCAGTGTAATCCCACAAGTGAAGTCTAGGGAGGTTAGTGTGTACGCATACCTTACCCCTACCTTCAAGAAGGCAGAGATACTGTTTCCGGTAGAACCTCGGCTAAGGAAAAGTAAAAAGAAGGGCTACAACAAGCACACCAATTAGAGAACTGAAGCAAAAATACAAAATTAAAACTAAGTACTGCGATCAGAAAGCCGAAACGAAAGCAACAACAAGTAATCATAGAAGTCAAGGAATACGAAAATACACAAATAACACTAACTCATGTACTAAAGCTACTGTTATTGACCATGCTTTACAGGGAGCACAATTCACATGGTCTAGAGGGGAAGATCAAGCCCTGTATAATTGAAAGATTTTTTATCTCTACTGAGTGGAGTGAAGTGTTTAAGGATGTGAAGCAAATTGCAATGGCCAGGGTATTCTCAGATCATAAGCCAGGGTAATCTCAAATCATACTTTATCAAATAGCATAATAATAAAATGGGATAAGGGAGTGGTTGTAATATTTTTGATGAAGAAGAGTGGTTGTAATTACAAAGGAGAAAAGTGAAAGGCTTAATAATGTTGTTGGAAAACATTGCATTCATTTTTATTTTGTATGGATCTTTTTAGCTGGCATCTAGCTTATTATCCCTGATATAGCATTTAGAACATATGCCTGTACAATATTAACGAGTGAAATGTCTTTGAGCTACTATAGAAATAAGTTTTTGATTTTACTGAAAACACGGTTTTTTGGAGATGTAATCTCTAGAGTTGGGACTTTAAGTACTGTTTAGAGATAAATAATTTCATGACAAATCAAATTATACTCTAGGTAAAACAATTCTGGAGTGACTTCATAAATAAAAATAAAAAATAAAATTCTGGAGTTAATTAGGCATCCAAAGGTGTAACCTAATAGTGAATGAAGTGGGTGGAGAACCATGAGGTCTCAGGTTCAAATACTAGTGGAGAGAAAAATACTAGGTTATTTCTTCAAATCTGTCACCTTAGGGGTGTCAATGGTACGGCTCGGGCAGTTATTTTTAAAAAATTATATCATACCATTTTTTTGATTACTCTATTATGCATAATCAAAATTAGACTTGTCAAAACCGTACCAATCATCTCTATTTCTCTTCTATATCGGTACTTTTTTTATAATGCCATCTAAGAGTCGCACGAATATCTAATTCATTATATAAAATAATAATAAGCTTTAATATAACGCATGAAGTATATATTTCTCTACAAAATATGGAGAATTCCATATAAACTGTGCCACTAAATTCAAAGTAGAGATTTCTTTTCATACTAGAAGCAGTTTGCTATCATATGTTCTTTGGCAATTTACTAAAGTTTTTGCAAAGACAACAGTGATACTATCCTTACAGTTACACGTGAGCATATGACCAAACATGTTAGTGAAAATAGAACTTACCAAGCATCTTTCGTTTTCCCTTTCGAACTTCAATCCAATTATCATTAATAAAGCAAAGAAGTAATATAACAAGTACATTGCAAATACAATCATATAAATTCTATGGGGAAAAATTCTAGCAAATCGTATAATTGATTATGACCAAACTATTGAATGTTCGTCTTTATTAAGATGAATCAACAGAATAGTTCACAAATCAATGGAAAAGAATCCGAAAAATGGAGGAGAAACAGAAAAAAGATACCTTCCCTTTTTGCCGACAATTGCCGTTGGGAGAAGCTTAAATAATGTATAATACCTTTGTTTTAATAGGTGTAGGGCAGGTTGGGTATCTTATAGTTGTTCCATCTGAATCCACCCTAAGGCCCAAGGTTCAAGTCTAAAATATTAATGAACTTAACGTATAATGATATAAAGTATATTTTATACATATAAATTTATTCGGTACAGTTCAATATTTTTTCGCTATTCTTTATAATATTAAAAAACCTACTGTAATTTCGGTACGATTATAAATTTATATTGGAACCTACGGTTTTACTTAAAAAACCTAATAATCGGTACGGTTAGGTTCGGTTCGGTCGGTTTTTAGAATGGTTTTGACACCCCTATACTGGTGGGGAGGTTGCAAGTACTCTATGGAATTAGTCGAGGTGCACGCAAGTTGGCCAAAACACCATTGTTATAAAAATAAAATCTTGAGTTAATTAGCCATTTGTTTATTGAAAGTTCTAATGATTATTTCAAAAAATCTTTTTGACCAGACGCCATTAGTAAAAAGCTTTTCCATTATTGCAAAAACTTTAAAACACCTCTGGAGTAGTTTCTCACTTTTTGCAAAACTAAAAAACTTTTCTCTAGCCGTGCTTGGTTAGAAATTTTTTTTGAAAAGTTTTTCCAATTTTCAAAAACTAGAAAAAATTCCAGAAATCTTTCATCAGGAGGAGGAGAAGAGGACGAATAGGGAGTGGTATAAGAAGGCCAAGAAGGAGACGTAGGTAGAGATTATGGCGGCTAAGATTGCAGTGTTTGGTCGTTTGTATGAAGAACTTAGGGACAAAGGTAGGGACAAGAAGTTGTACAAGTTAGCCAAGGTGAGAGAAAGGAAGGCTCGTGACCTGGACCAAGTGAAGTGCATCAAAAACGACGAAGGCAGAGTATTGATGGATGAGGCACATATTATACGTAGATGGCAGACATGTTTCCATAAATTCCTTAATGAAGAGGGGGACAAGGATATTATGTTGGGTGATTTGGAGCACTCCGAGAGTCGTCGAGATTTTGGTTATTGTCGGTGTATTAAAATTGAGGACGTTGAGAGGGCTATGCGTAAGATGAGCAGGGGAAGAGCGACCTGGCCAGACGAAATTCCGGTGGAATTTTGGAAGAGCGCGGGCAGGGCAGGCTTGGAATGGCTTGCTGGGTTGTTTAATATTATTTTTAGGACGAAGAAGATGCCTGAAAAATTAGGGTGGAGTATGATGATTCCGTTGTACAAGAACAAAGGTGATATCCAAAATTGCAACAACTATAGGGGTATTAAGCTGTCTAGCCACACTTTGAAAGTTTGGGAGAGGGTCGTGAAAGCGAGGGTGAGGAGGAGTGTGTTTATTTACGAAAACCATCAGATGTCGGGGCGTTCGACTATGGAAGCCATTCACCTTGTAAGGAGGTTGGTGAAGTAGTACCGGGAGAGGAAGATAGACTTGCATATGGTGTTCATTGATCTAGAGAAAGCATATGACGAAGTCCTAGGGAGATTCTATGGAGTTGTTTGGAGGCTATAGGTGTTCATGTTGCTTACACTAGAGTGATTAAGGACATGTATGATGGAGCTAAAACCCGATGAAGACAGCAGGGGATGGGACTCGAATCACTTTCTAGTTGTGATGGGGTTCCACCAGGGGTCAGCTTTTAGCCCGTTTTTATTTGCCTTGGCGATGGACACACTGATGCGCCACATTCAATGCGAGATGCCATGGTGTATGTTATTTGTGGATGATATTGTACTGATTGACGAGAAGCGAAATGGTGTTAATGTGAGACTGGAGGTTTGGAGACAGACCCTGGAGTCTAAAAGTTTCAAGTTGAGTAGGACCAAGGCAGAATATTTGGGTGCAAATTCAGTGACGTGACCAATGAAGCGGACGTGGACATGAGGCTTGATACACAAGTCATTCCTAAGAGAGATAGTTTCAAGTATCTTGGGTCTATTATCCAAGGAAATAGGGAGATTGACGAGGATGTTACACATCGTATTGGAGCGGAGTGGGTGAAATAAAGGCTCGCGTCCGGTGTTTTATGTGATAAAAATGTGCCACCTAACCTTGAAGGTAAGTTCTATAGAGTGGTTGTTAGACTGACTATGTTATATGGGTTGAAGTGTTGGCCTAGTCAGAACTCCCATGTCCAGAAGATGAAAGTAGCAGAAATGAGGATGTTGAGAGATATTCAGGCAAGAGTGGGGGAGTGGTCCCGATGGGGGACAAGATGCGAGAAGCGAGACTTAGATGGTTTGGGCATGTGAAGAGGAGAAACACAAATGCCCCAGTAAGGAGGTGTAAGAGGTTGACCTTGGTGGGTCTGCGAAGAGGTAGAGGTAAGCGAAAAAAGTATTGAGAAGAGGTCATTAGGCAGGATATGGCGTTGCTTCAGCTTACCGAGGACATG
This sequence comes from Nicotiana otophora, assembly GCA_000715115.1. Lineage (NCBI taxonomy): Eukaryota > Viridiplantae > Streptophyta > Magnoliopsida > Solanales > Solanaceae > Nicotiana > Nicotiana otophora. The sequence continues at coordinate 30,992 of AWOL01S0057482.1, forward strand.
ATCCTTGATAGGAAGGTGTGAAGGTCGGGATTAAGGTAGAAAGCCAGTAGGTAGTCGAGAGTATTTATTTTCCATACCAGTAGTATTATTGTTAGTCTTGTATTCTATTATTGTTAGATTTCTATTTTACATGTTGTTCCTTTCTCTTCGGTTTATTATCTTGTTGTTGTTACTGCTTGTTGCTATTGCTTTTTTTTTTTTGCATCTTTCCTTGAGCCGAGGGTCTATCGGAAACCGCCTCTCTACCTTCAAGGTAGGGGTAAGGTCTGGTGTATCACTACCCTCCCCGGACCCTATTTGTGAAATTATACTGGGTTTATTGTTGTTATTGCTGTTTTCCTCAAGCTTTAAGAGGATTTCTGGATTTTCCAGTATTATTTAGTGTTTATCATTTACCTGCATTCTGTCATCTCAAATGAAGCTAGTGTGCGCAATAAAGTAGTAGTCAAGGATGGTTGCTGAACTATTACCAATTATTACTGCTATTATTACATACACATATATCACTTCAGGATGTTAGGAAGGAGCTGGAGGTGACCATGAGAGTCAAGAAGAACAGTGTTTTAAAATTTTGGAAATTCGTCTGCGGATGTTTAATTCCTCTTTTCTTTCTTTCTTCTTTTGGGCAATTAGATGAATATCAAAAACTTGCAGTGTGAAGGAGATGGAATGGTTTGTTCTTATGTTCATAACTGGTCACGCATGAATCCTTTATGTTTTGTGGCTGCTTCAATAATGGGATGTGGGCTCTTGATGAGATCTAAGGCTGTTTATTGATTTCACTATTAAAAAAATGAAAATATGCACACACACACACAAAGAGAAGAGGACTGTCTACTGATTCTATCTGTATTCTTCTTTTACAGGTTGACGAGAATAATCGATTAAGAACAGAACTTCAAAAGAAGATTCTGGAAGTTGAAATATTTGTAAGTAAATAATCAGATTGGTGGTTACTCTGTGGACCAAAGTTGTCTTATGCTTTACGTTAAGAATATGAAAAATTCTGAATATCATTATGCTGGCTATCTTTTATCTTCTAATGCCCTTCCACTTGTAGCCTTCACTGCAATCCATTTTTTTGTTTGTTACCTGCAAATGCAAAGCATCACTTTTTGTGTCACTTCGACATTATGTATGTAGTGCCCTTTGCTAGACTTAACACATGTTTAGTGACAATACCTATATTCCCTACTATATTAGATCGTAGGGATCTAACAGCTGATAAAAAGGTGGCAGCTATTGCTAGCTGCTCCGTACTTCTACTTAAAGGTAGCAGTTCATAAAGCAGACCATCTAGCTTCACTTTTAAGTTGAATAATTCAACTCTGAAATTGCAGAAGGTAGTATGATTATACAGTCAGGGTATACATGGTTGTACAACATTTTGTAGACTATAAATTTGAGCCTGTGACCTCAACTTGCTTGAGATTGAGGATTGGTAATAGTTGTTGCAGAGTTGATGTCAATAGCAGTTAGCACGTCGTCTATGCCGATTAGGTTTTCGCTGCCACTTAAATATGATCATTTTACCCCTTAAGGAATTGTTAAATGTAACTTCCATAGACAGAGAACATACTGCTAGATCATTAATCTATTTGTTTAAGGTTGTAACTAGCATTGCACCCAAGGGTGTGCCTATTGGTCAATGAAACGGGTTGAGAACCATGAGGTCTCAGCTTCAAATCCCATCAGAGGCAAAAAATAAAAATTTTAGGTGATTTCTTCCCATCTGTCCAAACCTTGGACTGAGTTATACCTGTGTTGGTGGGTGGTAGTAGGTACCTCGTGGAATTAGTCGAGGTGCGCGCAAGCTAACCGATACACCGCGGGTTAATTAAAAAGTAGCATTCATTAAAATAATTTGGTTAACTTGGATAATTAACACACAAAATATTTTGGTGATGGAAGGAAAGGATCCACTGAAGCGAAAAAAAGAAAAAAGAAAAAACGAACTGTAGTATGATTCCAAAGAACTGAAGCAGATAGTGGTTAAGACTAAATTTATGTATTGTTTTTGTATTTTGGTGGATGGATCATCAAAGTGCTTTGATTTACAAATGAGGAGATTGGGGGAGGAAGACAATACAGAATGCAAATATAGTTGCAATACATAGCCTGGATTAAGTTAAAGAGGATAAGTTAACAGAAATCTCAGTTATAGCTCTTGACTAGTGTTTGCTGAAGATTGCTTCTGTCAATGATTATCCCATGTGATAACAAATTTATAACTAGGAGAGCAGACAACTGTTTACTTGCAAAGGATACTCGATTTTCTGCTTCTGGTTCTTGTGACGATCACATCTATACAGAAGATGAAGGAAGTCAGCAGTAGTTTCGAGCTGCCAGTTTGGAAAAGTGTGGGGAAGTTAATGTCCCAATAATGGTTTACCATTATAAAAAAGGGGCAGCCTGGTGCAGTAAGATCACTATGCACGTGGTCCGTGGAAGGGCCAGACCACATTGGGCCTATTGATAGAAGTGCACCCCTAATTTTCAGTGCAGTCACGACAAGTAGTGACAAGTAGTACATGCACCATAGACCCTCCCCTTTTTTTTTTCAATTACAAGGATTACGCATTTAACCAGGAGGTCACGGCTTCAAGCCGTGGAAACAGCCTCTTGCATGAATGCAGGGTAAGGTTGCGTACCGGCTATTCTCCGGACCCCACGCATAGCAGGAGTTTAGTGCAACGAGCTGCCCTTTACAAGGATTACATATTTGATTTTTTTTATGCAAGTACCATAATCTCTTTTAAACATATGAGCACAAAAGTCATTTTGTATTTCCGACATTATTGGTAATAAGTTTTGTTGCTACTGCTTTCTTTTCATATAGGGTCTATCAGAAACAACTTCTGTACTTTCAAGGTAAGGGTAAGGTTTGCCTACGCACTACCCTCCCCAGACCCCACTTGTGGGACTATACTGGGGTTTTTTGTTTTTGTTGTTGTTGTTGTTGTTGTAGTGGTAATAAGTTTGTCTCATTCTCACTGAGTAATAGCCTATTTGGCCAAGCTTCTCAAGAGGCTAGAAGTGCTTTTTTTTCTTTCCAAAAGCACTTTTTTTTCCTAACTTGAGGTGTTTGACCAAGCCTTTTTGGGGGAAAAAAGTGCTTTTGGGAAGAAGCAGAAGCAGTTTTTGAGAAGCAGAAAAAAGTAGCTTCTTTCCAAAAGCAGAAGCAGAAGCAGTTTTGACTTTTCTTCTTACCAAAAATACCCTTAACAAACATAGTATATACTAAAATAACCGTCAAACCTAATACTTAGGATATTAAGGTATAAATATTTCTTATTATTTTTAGGATAGCTTTTTAATATATAATGACTTTAGGGGTGAATGTTTTTATATTTGTTGTATGATTTTTAATATATTTAACTTATATTAAAATAATTAAGTACTTTTAAATTTTATTTTCATATTGTACTTAAATAAAATGAAAAGATTTAATTATTGCATGTAATAACAATTTTTTGAGATTATTTATTTACTCATAATATTAACTATTAAGTAAATCTATTCATGTCCTTATTCGTAATTTGATACTTAAACCACTTTTTGAAAAGCTTGGCCAAACACAAATTATTGCTCAAAAGTGCTTTTCAGAGTGATTAGCCAAACACAAACTGCTTCTCTCCAAAAGTACTTTTTTTAAAAGCACTTTTGAAAAAAGCACTTCTCAAAATAAGCTGATTTCTCGCTTGGCCAAACAGGCTATAAGTGTGCACATAGGCTTCAGATAGTGGGTGTTACAAGAACATGGCTATTGCAAATGACGTAGATGCCATGATTGACTTCTTGAGCTCATTACTCAATTCATAATGTAGCCTCTTCTTGTACTTATTTTGCAGCGCTCTCTTGTTGCTGAAGTTAATATACTTTAACTTTAACAATTAGAAAAAAGGAAAAGAAAATGAAATAAAAGGCAGCAAACAGGAAAGAGAAATTAACTGTAAAAGAAAAGGAGGATGGCTGAATAGCTTTTAGCTTCATTTTCAATGAATAAAAATGTGTAATTACTGTTTGTTATAATTGCAACAGTGTTTAAGTCGATATTGTTGTGCTTTCTAAGATTGTAGGTTTAGGTGTACGCTAACCCCAGAAGAAAATGAATACAGTGAAATGGCATATGCTTGTATTTAACTAGCTTTGGAGTTCTCTGTCAGAGAACCTTTTTTTTAAAAAAGCATTGCTCCAAATAGTAATGAAAGAGAACTTTCCTTTTCTTTTTGGTCAGAAAAGTCCTGTCATTACTGTTTAGAGCAATGTTTCAACTCGGTACGTCTTATGTACTGCCAACATATAGGTAATTAATTATGTGTACAATATTATCCCTTGGACTGACATGATCATCAAGGAGTTAAATGGATTAGTTTTATGTGCCAGTTCTAGTTTTTTGTCAAAGTTTTCTATTTTCACTCACGGTTCTGTTTGGTAGATATTTAACCAAATCTGTTGTCGTGCTAATGTTCTACTTTTAAGACTTTGCTTCGGATAAGATTCTGTGACTCCTTGCCTCTTCTTATTAAATTATACAATATGTGCAACCGGCACCTCTTTGAAATAGTGTAATGTGAACATAGTCAATTGTCTTATGATAAGAAATTTTAATTCCACTCATGTATCCAAGGTTCTTATAATATTTGGGGTCTCCACATTTTGCAGAGATCAGGAGAACTGAAAGGTCAAACTCCTTGTTCTCTTGGTCAGTTGGATCATCTTAATGAGGCTGATGGAGCTCATCCATCAACTTTGGGTTTTGGAAGTCAAATTCCTGAACTTACATACATGGACAGTATAGGACATAATTTGTCTAGTAATATGGTTCTTGCAAAAGATCCCAGGCAAAATGATTTGAACTTGACTCTTAAAAATCAGGGAGAAAGCCACACCGAATATAGCAAGGTGAATGGTACATTGAGAGCACTACCTGGTGGTCAGACAACAACTGATAATTCTGGCGTCTCTCATTTCTCATCCCCTTCGGCATCATTTTCACCTAACAGGTATTAGCATAAGTACAATTCATCATCTAAACATCAGTTTACCAGGCGCAGACATTACAAGTTAGGTGTTACCGCTGCTGTATTAATAATGTTTGAGAAAAGAGATAAAGGCAGCAGTTTTCTTCATAGATACAAACCGAAATAGTGACATTAGACTGGCTTAGGTAGGTATCAAATAGAAGCAGAATATGACAGACGGCTCAATTTATCTGGACAAGGTCTGATACCAGTGGCCGAAGTTAGCAGCAATATGAAGCAGGTCCCTCTCTGTCACTATGATGAAATTTCATCTTCTAACAGTTCATACTGATCCCCCCCCAATTATAAGTAATGTATCATTCTAGGATCTTGTTTTGAAGATCCAGGAGCATGAACAGGAGATTATACAATTGAGGAAACATCTTTCTGAATATTCCATCAAGGTAAATAAGAGCCTGTGTTTTTAGTATACCATTTTCGTTTTGTTATTTCATTGTCAAAGTGAATGGTTTATGTTTTTGGTAGGAAGCACAAATTCGCAACGAGAAATATGTTCTGGAAAAGCGAATTGCTTATATGCGCATGGTGGGTCAGAGTGACTGTCATACTTACCAATTCCACTCATTTTCTGTTTGTTAATCCATCTTCTTATTAGTCCTTGAGCTTACTGAGGTTATTTGCTCTTCATATGTGTATAGGCCTTCGATCAGCAGCAACAAGATCTTGTTGATGCTGCATCTAAAGCGATATCGTACAGACAAGACATAATTGAGGAAAATATACGTCTTACATATGCACTGCAGGTATGCCTGTACATTCACAGGGACTCATATTTTGCTTTGTTATGTTTATCTATTAGTGTGTTAATGATTTTATAATCTTTATGGAGAAGAATATGATCAGTTCTTTTCATTAGTGCCCTGTAATCCAAATTTTTGATTTTGCTTGTTGCTGCTTGGTGAGTAGGGGTTGAAGATGTTGCTTTTAAGAATTATTTGTGATCTCATATTTTGTTGAATGTTCCTTGTTCTTCTATTTGGATCCCTCCCAGATACCCACCCATGTAGCTATCTACCTCTCTCTCTAGTTTTGTTTTAGTCATACTATGTTATCTGCGATCAACTTATGTTCTGTGGCTTTGATACTTTATACTGAAGAGATTTAGCTAGCGTTTGGACATATATTTAATTGAAACTTGAAAAAAGGGTTTTTGAAGCTGTGTTAAAAAATAATTTTTGAAAGTTAAAAGCTGTGTTTGAACATGTATTTTATTTGAAGAAAAGTTGAAGTTTTGTGAGTGGAAGAAAAATTTTCACCCAAAAACTGCCCTAAACCAGTTTTTGGGAACTTGGAACTTTTTGAAAATTTTTTCCCCAAAACATGATCATATTTCATAATGAAATAATGTTTTCAATTTTTTTTTTTGAAAAACTGAAGGCAAAATCTATGGCCAAACGGGAGCTTAATTTCTGAAGATTAGCTCAATTGTTTCTTGGGAAGGTGCCCTCCGCCTCCCCATCTGAGCTTTGATGTAGTGATAGGATTCGAACCCTGCCGCAAACTAAAGCCTGGTATTTAGGTGGATAAGGGTAAAGAGACAGGCCCATTATCCACCAGATTTTGATCCGTGCGCCACTGTCCCTCAGGGATTTCTCACTTACAATTTTCTTTTCTTGTGAAGGTGCATGCACAGTTTTTTGAATATTCAGCAACTTTGTTGAATCACGACTAGAATTTTTGTTACTTTGTGTTTGATAATCAGGGCCAGCCTGCTGTACCAAGTTACTTGTCAGTAAAGCTGTTGAGCTGCTATCTGATTCTTTTTATTGCAAATATTTTCCCATTCCATGATTCTATTTTGAGGTTCATGTATTTCTTCAGGCTGCACAGCAAGAAAGATCAACATTTGTATCATCTTTGCTGCCGCTTCTTGCAGAGTATTCTCTTCAGCCACCCGTAACTGATGCCCAATCAATTGTCAGTAATGTCAAGGTAAACATGACTCTCTCTCTCTCTCTCTATATATATATATATGTGTGTGTGTATAAATATATATATACACACACACACACACTATATATATATATACACACACGCACACATACATATATATACATGTCTTTCTGTCTCTGTGTGCGCGCGCGCCTGTGGATTGGATGAGAAAGACACTTATTAAAGGAACCAACGCTATGCCACTCCCCGTACAGATGCACAAGGAAAGGAAATTAATATATGCAAGGCACCAAGGGGTTGCATCATACAGATGCTATATGTGAAAGCAAATACTACATTAGCAGTGTAAACTGATTAACTCTTCCACAGATCAGCAAAAGTTGTATGATTAGTTGGAATCACTGCTTAGTGTCACGTTACAACAACAAGTACGCCTCAATCTGAAGTTAGTTGGGAGCAGCTATATATGAATCTTCTATATCTGTTCCACTCTAGTTGGGTTATTTCATTCCAATACCCAATGATTTATCTTTATGGACAAATTAAGAGTTCTCTAAAGGTAGAGAGTGTAACATTTTATAGTTTTAATCCTGTAGGACTCATCTTTGTGACTCATACGGCAGCATACATGCGGTATAAGTTGTCAGCATTCTTACTCCTTACATAAGACAGGGACCACTAAATAGTCTCATTTCATGGGTCAAACATATTATCCTATCTGCTGTATCAAGTTTTATCTTTGTTCGTCTTCTTTTTCAGTAAGTCTTGTCATCATATTATCTTCATTTCCATTAACTGGCCTGAAGTTAAGAGAAGTGAAAGTTCAAGATGTAATTTGTTGACAAAGTAAGAGGGGAGAACAAGTATAATGTTCAAAATTGATTCTGATGGTTGTATCAATTGTAATAAAATAAAAAAAA
>AWOL01S0057482.1:48402-72516 GCA_000715115.1 Nicotiana otophora
CCTAAGTGGTGTAGGGTGAAACTGCAACCATTCACATCCAACTTTGCAGTTTCTAAACATCCTTTGGTGCTTATTTTAGTATAAAATAATAAAAAAAGGAAGACTGCAAAAAGAATGTGGTTTTATTTATTTATAAAAACTGTTCTTTTTTTTTCTAATGAAAAAAGCTGTTCTTTTTTTGAGGTTTATCTTGAAGGGAAATACTGCAATGATTTTTCTTCTTTTGATTATCAGGGTGAACTCGTGAAAGTCTTTGCAAATGAGCATAGGAAGATCACTTGTGGTACGATTCTCATCCAATATTTGAAACTTTTGACCGTTTTGCAAATTACAGAAGTCGATATTCTTTCCATCAATACTAGGAGACAAATATGCGAACCCCTTAGAATTGTTGCTATCATTCTCCATGTTGGAGCAAACATGTTACTTCATGAAAGTTGGATTTTCGAGTTTGAAAGCTGTCGATATTGAATAAATGTTTAAGGATGCAAGCTTGAATTAGTGCTTACTCTGTCAGTAGTTTCTTATTCTTTTTCTTTTTTTATTCTTTGGTAATGTTTCATCATACATCTGAGAAGGAGAAAGATAGGCTTTTCTGTTTATTGAAATGTGTGGCCATCTCATCTAAAAGGTTAAGTTGTTGGAGAGCATATTTTTATTTACTTAATTACATCTTCAACACGCCCCCTCATGTGTGGGTCTGCTTCTTTTTCATGAGCCAAGCACGTTAAAACTCCCTTTTGATAATGGACGGCAGTTAGACTGAACCTCTGCTTGCTTTGGTACCACATTGAAGTGTATGACCATCTCATCTAAAAGTTTAAACTGTTAGAGAGTGCACATTTAATTTACTTAATTTTGTCTTCATCACTATTTAACAAGATGGTGGGAGGATTGTTTTTGAAATTTGTTATGTGGTTAACACGGGTTCAGTCAGTTTCATAGCTGCTTCGTCAGGGTTCTGAAGTGATCAATATTCTATTTGCTTGATCTGTTTTTTCATACTGATTATAGAGAAAGGTGAAAAGAACCCTATTTAGAGTTTGCTTGATCTTGTTTTTCGCAAGTGATGTTACAACGTTGGGGTAGTACTGGGAGATTTGTCTAGATCTGTCCATTCTGCGAGCTGTTTCTTTCTCTTTCCCTTTATTTTATTATCTGGGAATAGTTTTTGTTTCTAAGGACTAAGCTCTATGGAGGGAAAATCCACTGACCTTCTGTCAGTCTCTAACTTATCTCTATTCGTGAGACAGCAATATATGACACTTCTTCGGGGTGATTAAAATCTTTTCCTTGGACTTTTACCTACATCTTTAGTGATGCCTGTGTGGACTGTCACGATTTCATGAGCCAAATACGTTTCCTGTCTTATATTTGCATGAATCACAATAAATATAGGAAAGCTAAAATCCGGGGATGCTTGGGCTTAATTTTGTTTGGTTGCTCCACATACTTTGAAGTCATTTTGTATGAACTCTCTGTTTTCCATGTTTGCAGATCCTGTAATGCATAGTTGCATAGAGAAAACCCTTTATAGTGGTCATGCTTCGTATAAAGTTTCATTGTCGGTAAGGAAATTTGTGAGTTTCTAGGTGTGGATAATATCATGATGGCCTTATTCAGTTTCTTATGATCACAAATAATTATGCTGGTTGATCTATTGCTTTCCCTTGCTCTATCTTTTTTGGTTGTACAGACACGATATCTTGATATATGGGAGCCTGCTACCTTGGCCATCAAGAGAGATGGTTACAGCATCAAGGGTAATGGGCCTGGTGGTGTTCTAGTCAGTGAGAAGTTTTCTCAATCTACAATTGTATGTCTTCTTGTCTTTTGCCTTTTTATATTCATGAACAGTTTGTGACGTATCTGTATACCTTAAATTATGTATACATGAACAGTTTGTGACGTATCTGTATACCTTAAATTATGTATACATGAACAGTTTGTGACGTATCTGTACACCTTAAATTATGTATACATGAACAGTTTGTGACGTATCTGTACACCTCTCCAACTCCATGTTTGTGAGCCCTCTGGTGAGTGGCGTTGAAGATGCACATGAGTCTCTTGAATGCGAGGATATTCATTGAAGTATCCATTCTAATTGTGCCTGCTATCGTTCACTAGTTTAATCTGCAAGCAAAAGGTAGCCTTCCATGATTTGATGCTTCTCACCCTCAGGAGATGGAATATTCCCTACTATTTGACCCAGGACTTACTTTTCCTCACAGCTTAAGGAGTATCATCCGCCACATAAATAAATTTAGGGAACTTGTCCCTATATCACGAGAGTCCCTCTTCCGGAGGATTTCTCCCTTATTTATTTACTGAGGTAGACCATGGGCTTGATCAAACATTTGCTTGGTTGAAACTTTTACCTTATCAAAAAAAAAAAAAAAAACANTCTAATTGTGCCTGCTATCGTTCACTAGTTTAATCTGCAAGCAAAAGGTAGCCTTCCATGATTTGATGCTTCTCACCCTCAGGAGATGGAATATTCCCTACTATTTGACCCAGGACTTACTTTTCCTCACAGCTTAAGGAGTATCATCCGCCACATAAATAAATTTAGGGAACTTGTCCCTATATCACGAGAGTCCCTCTTCCGGAGGATTTCTCCCTTATTTATTTACTGAGGTAGACCATGGGCTTGATCAAACATTTGCTTGGTTGAAACTTTTACCTTATCAAAAAAAAAAAAAAACATTTCTTGGTTGAGCATAGGTTAATTCTGTGGAACTTTGGATGTCTAGAGCTGTAAAGGAGGCCCACTAGTAACCGAAATGGATATAGGTCATAAATACTTCCAGTTCTTCTCTTAGTTGCATTGAACAACTTCCATCTGTTGGGACCCACAGAATTTAGCAACAATATCTCATCCAAGTTAGACAGGAATTTAAGTAGCTTCAAGGATGAAATTTTGTCATATCCACAGACCATATTCGGAAAGCATATTCCTCAGTGAGTTGTACCTTTGGCATCAGTCAGGAAAAAGTCAATGTAATAGATATGTTTGTTGAACTCTGTACATAGACATTTATATTTCCATTTACCTTTGTATTCTTTTATTGGTGGAAGGCAGTGCTGGATAATGTACTGTGCTTTGTCACAGAAGTCTATAGTTTGTGGGTAATTTTTAGGAATATATCTGGCTTAGTCCCTTCTGTGCTTAGATCTAAATCTCAGTCTAGGGTGGTGATCAAAAGACTAAAAATGATTTTTTTTTTGTGTATGTATATATATATATATACATATATGTATAGCATTGTACCCAAATTCTATTTCCATTAATTGCCCTTTAAATTGTTTTTGTCACTCTACCACTCTAGGGTTATTTTCGTACTTTTGGCCTATAGAATCTCTTTCTCTCCTTTAGTTTCCATCTTGATCTGTCGCGAACAAAAAATTCCGGCGAAATTAACTTTTTAATTAACTTTAAGAATAGCAATCACACCAGTTTCAGGCTTGGGGTCCCATTACTGGTTGAAAACTTAAACTGATGGTGGCTCGAATGGAGATCCGACAAACGATAATGGTTGTTGGAGTTGCTATTACGATAGAAAAAAGGGAGAGTATACCCAGAAAAAGAAGTGGCTTAGTGAAACAAAGAAAGGACAACGAGTTCGCCAGAGAAAGATATTTGACAAGAAAGGAATTCCGGAGTGAAACTGAACTGACGGAATTGCAAATCTGATATGCATATCTTTCAATTTGTTTTTGAAGCACTTGGCTATACTCATGACTGAAGGAAAATAAAAAAACGGAAGCACAACAAAAGATGATGGAGGAAAGAAACGGAGAAGAGAGATATCGGAGGAAAAAAAATGGACGGCGCAATTCGATATATGAAATTGACTGGAGAAATTTGCCGTGAAGGCAGTATGTTAGCAAGACCCATATCCACTTATATGTATATACACTTATTTATTTCTGTGTGTAGTTAAAGTTGGTTGGAATGTGCTGAAAGCCAGTAACTTCAGCATGTTTAAGGGTTTTTCACATTTGACTGAACTTTACAGGGAACAACTTTGACAAAATAATTTGTTTCTCCAACCTTCTCAACTTCTTAGTGACTGCATACATTTTTTCTGTTATGTCTTAGTAAAGTTGTACATTTTGTGGAGGATAAAATGCTAAACTTTTTGGGGTCTTCATCTTTGTAAAGGATGATAAACTGCTTTCCTACGGAAGTGCTAAGCTGGCAACTCCAACTCCATCAAAAGCTTAAGAAGCATTGGTAATAGATGATAGCTCTTATTTCCGATGTAAAGACACTAGAAAGAAACACATAAGCTTCTTGTAATTGATGGGTACTTAGTTGTATAATGTTTCTCTCAGGACGTCTATTTTACAAATAATAGTTTTAGTTCATAGTGCTATAACTTCTATTGTTTCCTAAATCTCCACTCCGTTCTCACCATTTTATGCTGTTATCTTCTAGGTTTCTATTCCATATGGAAATCCTACGGAATTTTCAATCTTCGATAGTCGGGGAGTTGAGCATCTTTTGAAGGCTGAGAATGATCAAGGAGACATTAGCTGGTAAATCACAACTCACCCCCACCCCACCCCACAAAAAAAAGGGAAAAGAAGAAGAAAGACTGAAATAAGGAAAGAAAAAGGAAAAAAACAACTGGTATGTTCGTTTTTCATAGTTATGGACAATCCAGCTTTTAAAAAGAGTTGTTCAAGTGGTTCTAACATCTGCTTCTCGAAGTCTTTCAACCCAGATGAAGCAACACATAGCGGATTCTTGACTTCCTTACTTACCTGTTATCATTTTTATGTTCTGCTTCTGTTGGGAAGCATTCACGTCACATCAATATGTCATCTTGACATTTTACCTTTTTTATATTTCACTTTCTTCTTCTGCGTGTGTACATTTTACTTTTTCCAACAAATTATCATAAAATTCATTTTCTCTATGTAAGTGACATGTGGCTCTATTTTGCAGTTCAAGGGATACAATTGTCCTAACCATGAGACTGTTTATTATAAGGGTATGACTTCTACAATCTGAAAGTTATTTCTATAATATGATGTGAATGATACATGTATTCTATTAGGTTCAAATGAAATTTACGGGCTATTTGAGTGTTGCAACATAATGCATTTGTGGTCTAGATCTGTCATGTGCTCTTTTTCTTTTACTCCTATTCTTAGTCATGGTTCAGATCATGTAATTTTTATTTCTTTGCTTTAGCAAGAAACTCGGGTAGCATCTGATAGGTGCATTACCACATGTGAATTTGTATGTCTTGGTAAAACTGTGAATTTCTCTGCACGAAGAGCTCTGTCAGCTAGCACCAAAAGCTCTTCCGGCGAGATCTGTACTGTACCCTTTTCTTTTATTTCTTTGCTTTAGCATGAAACTCAGCTAGCATCTGATATAAGATTCCCACACATGAATTTGTACGTTTTGGTTGACAATTATTCACTTTTATGTTACTTTGGTAGTGATTATGATATGACTTGAGCTTAAAGAAAGAAGTGAGGATCCATATAGCCGATCTCAACTTGTTTGGGACTGAGGCATAGTTGTTGTTGATTGGCAAAAGCCGCAAAACTGTTTTTGCACAAAAAGGCTCTCTTTTTATTAATCAAATTCCGACACAGGATTTTTTTTTTTTGATGAAGTAAAAAGATATCATTAAAGAGCATCAGGCAGATGCTAAGCAAAAGAGTTACGGAATAGAGTTAGCTCCAGTACATGAGACCGACACAGGATCTTTATTGATCAACCATCAGCGTATCTGGTGTTATATCTTTCATGTGTTAGATGCTTCTTTATGATCTAGTGTTATTTTTGTGGAGTGGCACGTCTATATTCTTCACATATTTGACATTGGAACCTGTTGCTGCTTCTTTTAGTACCTACCAGTTAAGTTACTGCGGCATCATTATGATTTTTTCCTAGGCAAAAAACACTAGGTGGTTTCTTCCCATTTGTCTTAGCCTTGGTGGGCAAAGTTACCTAGTAGCTGTGCTGGTGGGAGGTAGTAGGTAGCCAGTGGAATAATTGAGGTGCACGAAAGTTGACCCTAACACCACCATCATAAGAAAAATTATGTGATCTGTGTACATTACTGAAGAGTATTGATACGCCAGTCTTTGAGGGTGACCATATGCTTACAGATGTCAATTAATACCATGTGGATACTAAATCATGGTTTTGGGAATTCAGCGATGAAATTTCTAGAGCATTTTGTCTTCTTCTCGTTGCTAAATCAGTGCAGTTCTTAGATGGCTAGTTAATTGTCAAGGTGATGAGTGGCAAGAATTGGTGCTAAAATCATGATGTAAATGTGTTTCTTTCTTCATTAGTTGTTAGCTTGTTTCTAACATCAGTTTTCAAGCTCCAATTATTTGTGACAATCTCCTTTGGATCTCATTGTTGAACTTGTTGCAGGCTGGTGAGAAGAAAAAAGGAAGGAGGAGAGGGTTGTTCTTCAACAAGTGAAACGACCATTGTCAACCTACCGAAAACCATATTTATTAGTGATACTTGTATTCTTTTGTGAGTAGTTAAGCTTCTAGATTTGAATTTCTTTTGTTATTTTTTTGGGTTAACCGTCCTCTTATATTTTGTAAGTTCAGGTTATCATTGGCCCCATCTATTATTTTTCTTTTTATTTATATCTTACAAGAAAAGAAAGAGAAAAGACTTATCCGAACAAGATAAAAAGAGATGAAAAATGCATCATTGCAAAGGGAGAATCCAGAGGAAAAAATTGGAGGAAAAACTTTTCTTGAAGTAATTTGAAAATTCATGTAAATCTCAAAAAATTTACAAAATTTTAATGATGTCAGAAGTGATTGTGGTTAATAATTTTTGGTGGCCTTTAAACTAAATAAGAAATTCAGTCTAGGCGTTTGAATTGTTTTTCCATTCAACAAGTAAAATGGTTCATATGTCAAGTAAGGTACCATCATTTGGCCATTAAAAATGAGATGCTATGTACTTGAATTTCAGTCCCAGATCATTTCGGGAGAGTATATTCTTTATATGCCTAGCTCCTGTGGACGTAATCTTATTTTCCTTTTAGATCTATATAATTGACCCTTTTTTCTTAAGCTAGTCAATTAAGCCATACAGAAATTAAAAGGAAGCTTGAGATGAATATTGTTGGAAAGTTAAATTAAAGTGGATGAAATGGAGTCCACAGGATTGATGCCTGTTTAGTCAAGCTTTTAAGATCCAGTATATTCTCAGAAAATGCTTTTTAGCTAAATGAAGTTTCAAAAAAGATGAATCTTTACATTTTTACAATAGCAACTTTGCATTTAGCTAAATCATTTTATGGTACTCCCTTTATTTCAATTTAGATGACACACTTTTCTTATTAGTCTGTTCTAAAAGAATGGTACATTTCTACAATTGAAAATAATTAAATTTTAAACTCTTCATTTTACTCTTAATGACAAGTTTTTATAACCACACAAATGTCATGGCCCCACAAAGCTTTTAAGACCACAAGTTTCAAGTCTTTTTTTTTTCTTAAATTACATACCAAGTCAAATAATCTCATCTAAATTGAAACGGCTAGAGTATATTTTAGTAGTGTCTTTCTTAATATTATTAAAATAATATTTGTTTGGTCAATCTTTCTAAAAAGGTAATTTGAGTGTCAAATTATGAAAAAAGACATGTAAATATTGTACAAGTGATATTATCAATTGGATAAATATGTTGAAATACGTATTCTGTTCTAGTTATTAACATTCAATTAGAATGTAACAATTGAAATATGATTTCGTCAGAGATGTGTTAGTTCCAATGAATTCGATCGAGGATAATTTGTTAAATATAAATTTTTTGCAAGGTTAATTTTGTCCGGAAAAAGTATAAAATTGACTTGTACATTTGCTTATGAGGATAAATTACTTTTTTGAACTTCTTTCCTACAAAAAAAAAAAACTTTTATAATTCAAAAGCGCACAAGCACTTTTGCGGCAAAAAAGATTACACTTTACTGGCCTAGAAACCACATTTGTAATGGTGCTCAAGACTTTTTAGTTGCAATTCGATCATTGGTAGGGCCCATTTTGAACTCCAAGTCTCCATCACCTCATAGTCACCACAAATCCTTCGACAACAGTATTGTCGTGGTGTAATTAAGAAGATGGAGAAATTAATTATTGTAGTTACATGTGGTCTATGGTGAAGCATGGTTGTAAATGTGTTAGTGTGTATAGGTAAGTTATTTTAGACGAATGGATAGAGTGTAATTTGTGTCTCTAGTGTATATGGAAGATGGAATTGTTAGGTCAATTAGAATGGAATTGTTAGGTCAATTAGAATGGAATTTGTTTTGGTAATAATGGTGGTTCTCACATATGGAGGTGTTTTTTGGGGTAATTTGTTCCTTTTTTGTGATTGTCTTGTTCAAAGTTTCTTGTAAAGATTATATATTGCATCTAAGTCCCCTAGTTCTTTACACATCCTTGAATGTATTTTCTTATTATCTTATATATATGGAGCTAGATAGAGCTGACATTATACCCTTTTTTAAATTTCTACACATATCCTTACCAGTATACTACCAACACACTAATAGGATGAGCTTTATTGTCTTCTTACCAAAAATCTAAAGTCAATTCTCTATTTCCCTCATCAATGGTTACTCTACCCAGCAACAAACACAAAACTGGGAAACAGATCAAAGACAAGCAACAATTTCTCTTCTTAAAATCAATTTGGTTCGTAATGATAATTTCTTTTTGTTGTCCTTTCCCACTTTTCTTTCTTCTGCCCATTACTGTCAGTAGGTATGATATTAGAAGATGCAAAAATTCAAAGCCAATCTCTTAGGAGAACTGTTATTGGGTTAGATTTCTTTCTAGATTTCTCAGGTTTTGTTGTCAAGCTTTTAGGAGTATTAAGGACATGAAACAAATTCAAGATATAATTTATTATTAATTGACATTCTAGGCGAAGGAGGTGGTTCTTGTTGTTTTACAGTTACTCTATTGATGTGAGCAATTTACACTACCCAAAATATTGTAGTCGAAATATCTCGGGATCTTTTTCATTTAGTGGGCGTTTGGACATAAGAATGGTAAAATTTTAAAATAGGGGGAAATTGTTTTTCATGTGAAAATGGTATTTGAAATTTAGAGTTTGTTTGGACATAAATATAATTTTGGATTATTTTTGAAGTTTTGTGAGTGAAAATTTTGAAAAACAACTTTTTGGAGTTTTTCAAATTTTCTAAAATTTCTAAAATGCTTCTTCAAGTAAAAATTGAAAATTTTATGGACAAACGCCGATTTCGAAAAAAAAAAAAAATTTATTTGAAAAAATAAATAAAAATTCTTATGTCCAAACGGGCTCTTAGTTTGTTTTGAGGGTAAACAGTAATAAATAAATAAATTATGTTAATGGGATTCTCCGGAGAAAGAAATATAAATGATCAGTCACCGAAAAATAGAAATGGATACGGGGATTCGCCCGTGAAACAAAAACGAATAGAACGACATGTCCGATTTTGAAGAAAGAGGGTTTTTGCTGAAATAACAAAAAGGTCCTTGGTATTAAGAGGATGTAAATGTATTTAGAAGGGTAAAACATAAAGTAAAAGATGGATACAATGCTAACCTACAATCTTCAAGTAATATATTGTCACGACCCAAATCCCACCTATAGGGGTCGTGAGGGTATCTAGTATTTAAAATTAGGTAAGCTGAACACTTAACCATATTTAAATCAACAAAATATGATATAATACAACAAAGTTTAATATAAAAGCGGAAATAGAATCAATACGAATAAAAGCGGCAATACTTAGAACGCCTTCCCAGAACTAGGTAGTATACAATCACGAGCTCTAAATGAATACATAAAAATATCTCAAAATACAATATTGTTCGGAATATAGAAATGACAGTATCAATATAAGGATACGACTCCAAAGGGCTGCGACAGTCAAAGCAACTCTACCTTGAATCCTCCCGGTCAATAAGCTCTCACTGTCCAGATCTACTACCTCCAGCACCTGGATATACACAAAAATATGCAGAAGTATAGTATGAGTACACCATGGTTTGTACTTAGTAAGTATCAAGACTACCGGTGAATTAGTGATGAGGTTCAAGTCATGTGATACTCACTAGTCAAACATTTGTGCAATATATCAATAACTAACATCAAAATATATACAAGAAAAAATAATATCAACCATCTCAAAGAGCATGTGATGACAACTCAATGTAGAAAACTCATTTTAGTCAACATCATCAAAGAAGTGGGGCATGTAATATCATGTCAAATTCAATTGACAACTCATTAAAAATACAAAACATAAAATTTTAAAAAATATGTGTGAAATAAAAATATTAACCCCGTTTCAACACATAAATAACATCAACAAGGACACCCGAATCATCACTGTCACGACCCAAAATTCATTAAAGGTCGTGATGGTGTCAGACACCGTTGTCAGGCAAGCCAAAAATAAATACTTAATTTGGTTCTCATTTTAATATTTTTAAAATCATATTTCCTTCAATTAAATGGTAAAAAATAAAATTTACAAAATAAATAATAATATTTTTAACAATTCCAATACAGTGCAACCCATAATCGGCCCAAAATCCGGTGTCACAAGTGCATGAGCCTCAACTAAGAATGTAAAATAAAATACAACATATGTCCGAAATACAAATTGGATACGAAAATATATATTCTGAAGGAGACTCTGTTGGCTGCGGACTCGTAACGTGGAATGCAGCTCACCTAAGTCCCCGCAATAACCACGCCTCTGCGCCCACAAGGCCACTAGACATATATGCACCTGCACAAAAATGTGCAGCAAGTGTAGTATGAGTACGTAAATCAACGCGTACCTAGTACATATCTAGCCTAACCTCGAAGAAGTAGTGACGAGGGGTCGACTCCGACACTTACTAAGGGCCAACAATACGATAATATGAAATTCTAATTAAGCGTGATATATATAACAATAAAACTCAGAACAAGAAATAACTGAACAATTCATCACCATATTTAAGAACCCATTTACACTTCCTTCATTTAAAACAAATAATCTTTCAAATAATGAATTTATACCAATTATAAAAGGAACTTCCAATTCTATTATCACACACAAAATTTCACCGAGGACATTCGGCCCGATCCAACATAAATGTAAACTGTGCACTGCCGAGGGTCGAACGGCATGAACCATAGATGCATCTATTAACCCGCCGAGGTGAACGGCCCGCTCCCATGAGAGTAGTAGAAAGAATTACCACGCTCGCGGAATATACTTGCGACACGGTCAAATATAAATTATCAATAAATCATACCATTCCTTGATTTCTTTTCAAAATAAAGACAATTCAACTTGAAGCTTTTAAATCCTTAAAATCCTCGACTTAGTTCCATTTGATACAATTAACAAATATAATCAAATAACGGTGTCACAAAGCATGGTGTAAATCTAAAACTACCCGGACATAAACAGGAATAGTAGCTACGTACGAACTCTCGTCAATTCGTGCGTACGCAGCCCCCACAAATATCAACACATATTAATTAAATTCACATATGGGGTAGATTCCCTCTTACTAGGTTAGAAAAAAGACTTACCTCGCTCCGAAGTTTCATCAACGGCTCCCAAGCCCTTCCAATAACTCAAATCGATGTCCAACGCTCAAAAACTAGTCAATAAACGTGCAAATCCATAAATATACACTTTAATACTTATTATAATCCAATTTATAACAATTTCTAACTTCGCTTGAAAAGTCGATAAAAATCACCCTCGGGCCCACGTGCCCAGATTCCGAAAATGTTCGAAGATAAACTTTACCATGACACCACGAACTCAAATATATGATTTATTTCCCATTACATGCCCAAATTCGTGGTTAAATTTCAAAATACTAATTTCTAGGTTTTTCTTCAAAATCCCAAATTTCTACTAATTTTCATGTTTAAATCCTTATATAAACCATGTATGTAACTCACAATATGTGAGAATCACTTACCTTGACATAGATGACGAAAATCCCCCTTCCAAGAGTTCCAAAAATCGCCCATCCAAAAGAAAAATGGAGGAAAAAGGCCAAATCCCATCTTTTAAAACCTCACTGCCCAGGCGATTTTTGCACCTGCGGTGCCTTGGCCGCATCTGCGGTCCCACTTCTGCGGACCTCCCATCCCTTCTGCGGTCCAGAGCTTCCAGCCCATTTTCGCATACGTGGTGTCCCATGTGTAGGTGCGCATCTGCATCTGCGGATATGCTTCCGCACCTGCGCCCCCAGGCTTTTCTCTCAATATCGCACCTGCGACGCACCTCCGCATCTGCGACCTCGCAGGTGCGGACAACCTTTCACACCTGCGGTCGCTGCCCAGCTTCGCCCAAATCACACCTGCGACCTTTTCCTCGCTTCTGCGGTCAAACTTGCGCAGGTACGATTACACCAGAACAAGTGCACTTCAGCCATTCCTTAAGTCTAAAACTTGCTCCGTTAAACCATCCGGGACCCACCCGAGGCCCCCGGAACCTTAACCAAATATACCAACATTTTCCAAAATGCATTACGAATTTTCGAGGCCTCAGATCATGCTAAACAACATCGAAACTACGAATCACCCTCCAATTCAAACTTAATGAACTTTGAAATTTCTAACTTCTACAATCGATGCCGAAACCTATCAAATCACGTCCGATTAACCTCAAATTTCGCACATAAGTCACATTCGACATTACAGACCTATTCCAACTTTCGGAATCGGAATCCGACCCCGATATCAAAATTTCACTCCCGGTCAAACTTCTTAAAATTATCCAAATTTCCAACTTCTGCCCAAATGACTCCAAAATGACCTACGGACCTCCAAATCCACTTCTGGACGCGCTCCTAAGATCGGAATCACCATGCAGAGCTATTCCCAAACTCGGAATCCCAAAGAGATGTTGATATCATTGAAATGCACTTTAACCCAAATTTATAAAATTCTTCCAAAACGCCAACTTTCCACAATAGGCGTCGAAACGCTCCCGGGTCATCCAAAACCCGATCCGGGTATACGCCCAAGTCCTAAATCATCACACGAACCTATTGGAACCTTACTATCCCGATTCCGAGGTCGTTTACTCAAAAATCAAACCTTAGTCAATTCTTCCAACTTAAAGCTTCCGAAATTAGAAGTTTCTTTCCAAATCAACTCCGAACTTCCCAAAATTCAATTCCGACCATACGCACAAGTCATAATACCTCAAGTGAAGCTACTCGGGGTCTTAAACTGCTGAATAATGCGCTAGCGCTCAAAACGACCGGTTGGGTCATTACATGCTCAACTACTTAAACATACGTTCATCCGCGAACGTGCTAAGAACTGCTCCGGAGTTGTCAGAAATCACTGATTAACACCTCGTGCGCCTACCCATGCTACCATAACCCAGTCGAGCACATTTGCTCGAGAAAACCTGAAGATCTTCCTCTTTATTTAGTCAAGTAAGTCTTAGAGTCAAATTCCAACATACAGAATTCTCCACCAGGCCCGTTTCTAACAAACGAACACCGTATCAATCATTACACACTGCATCAAATATGATTGTGTACCCTTACTAAATTCTTACCATGCACCGAATAATTCACATGACTATAATAACATCCTCCGATAACAATGGCCGAAATTCCATGAATCTGATGCCTACAATACACTTCACGACACGTATAAGTCCTATTCCAACTGTTGAAATGCTGCCATGCCGGAAGAGATGTGCAAAAATTCATAACCAACTACCGAGTCAACAAATCATTGGGTTTCTTCTCTTAACTAGAACCACTACCTCATTATGAATCAAATAATAATATTTGCTCTCTAATATGCTTCATATAAATTTGATCGCACTGATCCCAGGTCCAAAAATCTCGCCTCACCCAGTACAAGTCGTTTCGGCAATAAGCCACCACAAACACTACCAAAGGTTTCATATGATGCCACCATGTGCCAACAATCCAAAAACTCAAATGTGGTACAGAAGGAGAACGAACTCTGGAAAGAACTGCTCAACCCACGTAACTAATTAAACAACCGAAAAGGTGCCATGAATCTTTCTCAAAATATGCGGGACAAAACACATATGGATAGATAAAGGGAATTGTGCTCAACATCACACTGTTGCGGCGTGCATTGCAACCCGATCCAATCATGATAATCGAAAGAAACGCTTATACTCACGAAATGCCCGAATATCAACCATAAGCACGCCAAGTGCATAATACAAATCCTGGGGAGACGGGTAGCGTCATACGCTATAAAACTCAAGTACAACTACGGTGCAATAAATGACCTGCATTTCGAGAGCCATCCTACTCATATAACACTATAAACTATACGTGATCTCAATACGAGTGCGAATAATCAAACAGCCTCACAACCCACATGGCATAATAGAGACTACATGGAAAGGCCAACAACAGAAATAACATCCAAGGCCCGAAGACCCCTCCGAAAATAACACTATGCTGAAATGAAGCCTGATATAGAGTCCACATTCACATTTAGATCCATCCACAGAACTCAAGTCAATTCTAATCGTACCGCACTGGGCTAATAACCTTTCAAGGATCCACAACAACCCATGACGCATAAGAACATCCGTCAAATTCGGAACAAACTTCCACAATTCACAACTAACTGAATAGAGCGCCTTTCAGGCTTAAACTCTCATATTAGCGATAATACCAAATCTCCATACTTGGTTCCAATCTTTAATCAATCAAGTGAATACATGTCACACTTATACAATCTTCCCATGAGATACGCTCCCACGACCTTCCGCACCAGGTAACAAGTCTGCACATCCATACCACCGGTCACACTAATGCTGAAAAGCAAATCAAGAAGCTGCAAATCAGTACACAAACCCTCTTACACAGGACACCGATCTCAGGTGACGCTAAGGACAATACCAGCTGACTCTAACCACCTGAGTCCTTTCTCGCTCATCCGAGCTTGTGACATTTTTGTCGACATCAACTGCAACTTTGATCCTCAACTTCCAATTCCCATGTCGCTCACTGCACCTAACATACCAATACGCAAGAGTACAAGAATTTCATCATAACTCCCGAACCACCAATAGGGTACACACTTCATCATATAGAAAATTTTCACTTAACTCATTTCAGGAGAACCATAGCGACATGCGACTGAATTCCCATAACCGTAGAAAATACAAACCTCAAGTAGTGGTCTAAACCACCGTAACTCTTCCGGGATCCCTCTACACATAACAAGGACACAATACTCGAATGCCCCCGAATAAAGTCAATTACGACGGCCGTCAAGCCTTGCACGTACCGCCACAAATCACATGCATGGTTTAACATGCTGAAGGAACTGATCATTGCCACCATCATGCCAATTTAACCATTGCTAACCGATCCGACTTCTTCTAATTTACCTTAGAATTACCTTAGGAATAATGATAGCTTCATTCAACACATAACAACCTCAATCCGCACTCATCCTGAGTGATCCCATTTCTCGAGACCACATTGTCTCCAAAATCCACGAACCATCTCATACCCTCATTGTGCGCATATTCACGTATTCAACTGGTACATCCATTCTGACAATTGCTCTATGAATCCGAAGTCATTTGCTCCCATTCCTCTCATGTTACACCGTAGACCAAAGATAGCACATAACACTCCGAGCCCCTTTTCATAATCCGCTGCAAAAGCTCGATACTCAACCATACTACTGACTCAAAATCCTTAGGCACCACACTTTAACTTTTGACTCCACTAGGTCCGTTGTTGAGATTCACCCACTCTGACTTGGTCCCGAATATAATCAAACTCCAAGGCTCTACTAGCACATGAACGCCCTCTCAAAGAAGCACCCGGCTGAATCACTTTCCTTGTAAATCACCTCTACACGAAGCATAAATCATGAATCTTCCCAAAGCCTGAACATGAGTCAATAAGGCCAACTATAGCACACATTCCTCAATCCTTTGCTCAAACTACCGCTGATGTTCTCTTTCCTTAGTCGTAATAACCCACCAATATGCCAATAGCCAGAAATCTCATAAGTAGACAACCATGCAATCCCATCGTAGGCGGTGGGGCTCTCCCACGTAACTTGAAGCTACCATCGCATAACTCTAGAACCCACCAAGATTCCTTATCCCCCATTGACATGATTTTGCACAATTAACTCGCCAGAATTCCTCAAAATCCTTTCATTAACACTTCATGAACATTCTAAATCACTAGCCATATTTACATATCCGACCTTTTACTGGATAGCCAGTAGAATCCTTCGCCGAAGCTTTGTCAACACCACACGACCGCTAACTTGCTCAAGGGAGATAACCCACCTGTGGAAATTACATGCCACATCTTCCAACAACGCTGCACCAAGTACAATTACTATGAAATCCTTAAACCATCCTGAACCCGTGCTCATTCACCAGTCGTACAAGCCTGTTCTCTCCCCATTGACATCAAGTAAACGTGTGACGATACATTCCAATCCAAAGTCATGTTGTATCGTTTTTCATATTACGCAACTCCCCCCTGTCACACCTAATCTTCCTCAATATAGCAGCCAATATTCCAAATTAAGACCTCAGACCTAATCACTGTCAACCATGAATCCCAAATCACTCTAACTTCCCCACAGAACCCATATGTTACTCTGCCACTCTCCCACTTTGGTCAAACCCTCTCCTTTAAGAATCTACTCGACTTCTGTTTCTCACACTTGGCCTTCTAGAAACTTTACCACTGCAAGACACCTCCCACATGTCCTTCCTCATCCTTCGTTGCCCAATTGTTGCCTTAACTCAATATATATCTATGTAGCACTTGAACCAATAGATCGCTACCAACTTTAAACCTCTCCGAAGATCATTTCCTCGAGCCGTCAACATTAGAAATACCCATTTAAATTCCGAAATTACTGCACTCCGTTGTCTCTGACAACCGCTTCTCCGGCACCATCTCACACTACTATGCACCGAAGGCAAATTGATGAAGACCATAACATCGGCAAACTTAACACATTCAATCCAGGGCGACTACACCACATCATAGATGAAAATTCCACCATGCTCGAAATACCAAGTCTCGTTACTCTGTCAACCCAAACCTGAACATTCATAGCCCGATTGCCTTTCCTTTGCCGGAAACAAAACACTGGATCTCCGAATCATGCATTGAGTAAACCTCCTTCCAAGTCATTCACTGCTTCGACGCGTAGACAAGCATCTTACCATTACACCAACACTATGCGATAGCAATGCACGAATCATCATAACAATCAATGCCAAGTCTCAAAACATTAGTTAATACTGATACTGAGTTGAAACGACATAAAAGCCTTCCACAAGGCGACGATAATAGCCCAAAGCAAATATGTAGGGAGAAACATCCCGCACCATATCTGTAGTACCATTCGAATTCCTCGATTCTCAATTTATAACAAGCGCTTCACGCCGTGCAAGATTGAATAGGAAGGAAATGAAGGCATAAACCTCACAGGAATCAAATCGTACGACGAGGAATCAAGAAATGAAGTGCTCCAAACAGCCCTGTAGCCTCTCAAAGATAAGTACAGATGTCTCCGTACCGATCCGCAAGACTCTACTAGACTCGATCATAACTCGTGAGACCTAAGTGAACCTAGTACTCTGATACCATGTTGTCATGAACCAAAATCCATTAAAGGTCGTGATGGTGCCGGACACCGCAATCAGGCAAGCCAAAAATAAATACTTAATTTTGTTCTCATTTTAATATTTTTGAAATCATATTTCCTTCAATTAAATGGTAAATGAAAAATTTACAAAATAAATAATAATATTTTTAACAATTCCAATACAGTGCAACCCATAATCGGCCCAAAATCTGGTGTCACAAGTGCATGAGCCTCAACTAAGAATGTAAAATAAAATACAACATATGTCCGAAATACAAATTGGACAGGAAAATATAAATACTATGAAGGAGACTCTATTGGTTGCAGACTCGTAACGTGGAATGCAACCCACCTAAGTCCCCGCAATAACTACGTCTCTGCGCCCACAAGGCCACTAGGCATATATGCACCTGCACAAAAATATGCAGCAAGTGTAGTATGAGTACGTAAATCAATGCGTACCTAGTACATATCTAGCCTACCCTTGAAGTAGTCACGAGGGGTCGACTCTGACACTTACTAAGGGCCAACAATACGATAATATGAAATTCTAATTAAGCATGATATATATAATAATAAAACTCAGAACAAGAAATAACTGAACAATTCATCACCATATTTAAGAACCCAAATCACTTCCTTCATTTAAAACAAATAATCTTTCAAATAATGAATTTATACCAATTATAAAAGGGACTTCCAATTCTATTATCACACACAAAATTCCACCGAGGACGTTCGGCCCGATCCAACATAAATGTAAATTGTGCACTGCCGAGGGTCGAACGACACGAACCATAGATGCATCTATTAACCTGTCGAGGTGAACGACCAGCTCCCATGAGAGTAGTAGAAAGAATTACCCAACTCGTGGAATATACTTGCGACGCAGTCAAATATAAATTATCAATAAATCATACCCTTCCTTGATTCTTTTCAAAATAAAGACAATTCAACTTGAAACTTTTAAATCCTTAAAATCCTCGACTTAGTTCCATTTGATACAATTAACAAATATAATCAAATAACGGTGTCCACAAAGCATGGTGTAAACCTAAAATTACCCGGACATAAACATGAATAGTAGCTACGTACGGACTCTCATCACTTTGTGCATACGTAGCCCCCACAGATAACAACACATATTAATTAAGTTCATCTATGGGGTAAATTCCCTCTTACAAGGTTAGAAAAAAGACTTACCTCGCTCCGTAGTTCCATCACCGGCTCCCAATCCCTTCCAATATCTCAAATCGATGCCCAACGCTCCAAAACCAGTGAACGCGAAAATCCATAAATATACACTCTAATACTTATTATAATCCAATTTATAACAATTCCGAACTTCGCTTGAAAAGTCGATAAAAATCACCCTCAGGCCCACATGCCCGGATTTCGAATATTTTCGAAGATAAACTTTACCCATGACACCACGAACTCAAATATATGATTTATTTCCCATTCCATGCCCAAATTCGTGGTCAAATTCCAAAATACCAATTTCTATGTTTTTCTTCAAAATCCCAAATTTCTACTAATTTGCATGTTTAAATCCTTATATAAATCATGTATTTAACTCACAATATGTAGGAATCATTTACCTTGACATAGATGATGAAAATCCCCCTTCCAAGACCTCCAAAAATCGCCAATCCAAAAGAAAAATGGAGGAAAAAGTCCAAATCCCGTCTTTTAAAACCTCACTGCCTAGGCGATTTTCGCACCTGCGATGCCTTGGCCGCATCTACGGACCTCCCATCGCTTCTGCTGTCCAGGGCTTCCAGCCCTTTCCCATGCGCAGATGCGCATCCGCATCTGCAGATATGCTTCCGCACCTACGACCCCAGGCTCTTCTCTCAATATCGCGCCTGCGACGTACTTCCACATCTGCAACCTCGTAGGTGCGGACAACCTTTCACACCTGCGGTCGCTGCCCAGCTTCGCCCAAACTGAAATTGCGACCGTTTCCTCGCTTCTGCGGTCACGCACCTGCAGTCAAACTTGTACAGGTGCGATTACACCAGAACTAGTGCACTTCAGCCATTCCTTAAGTCCAAAACTTGCTCCGTTAACCATCCGAGACCTACTCGAGGCCCCCAGAACCTTAACCAGATATACCAACATGTACCAAAACACATTACGAACTTAGTCGAGGCCTCAAATCATGCCAAACAACATCGAAACTACGAATCACCCTCTAATTCAAACTTAATGAATTTTGAAATTCCAAACTTCTACAATCAATGTCGAAACCTATCAAATCACGTCCGATTGAGCTCAAATTTCGCACACAAGTCACATTCGCCATTATGGACCTTTTCCAACTTTTGGAATCAGAATCCTACCCCGATAACAAAAGTTCACTCCCGGTCAAATTTCTTAAAATTATCCAAATTTCCAACTTCCGCCCAAATGACCCCAAAATGACTACGGACCTCCAAATCCACTTCCGGACGCGCTCCTAAGACCGGAATCACCATACGGAGCCATTCCTAGACTCAGAATCCCAAACGGACGTCGATATCATTGAAATGCACTTCAGTCCAAGTTTATAAAATTCTTCCAAAATGCCAACCTTCCTTAATAGGCGCCGAAACGCTCCCGGGTCATCCAAAACCTGATCCGGGCATATGCCCAAGTTCAAAATCATCATACGAACCTGTTAGAACCTTCCAATCCCGATTCCGAGGTCGTTTACTCAATAATCAAACCTTAGTCAATTCTTCCAACTTAAAGCTTCCGAAATTAGAATTTGCTTTCCAAATCAACTCCGAACTTCCCGAAATTCAATTCCAACCATACACACAAGTCATAATACCTGAAGTGAAGCTGCTCGGGGTCTCAAACCGCCGAATGATGCTCTAGGGCTCAAAACAACCGGTTGGCTCGTTATAATCACATAACATCATCAATAATGCCGCCTTTATTTTGCCGCATGTGCACATAACAATGAAATGCCTTCCTTATTTCGCCACATGCACATATTGCCACCCTTATTTCGCCACAAGAACATCAATAGTAAAATGCCACCCTTATACTTCATGCAACATCAACAGTGAAATACTACCCTTATACTCCACATAGTATCAACATTGAAATGCCACCCTTATACTCCACACAACATAAACAGTGAAATACAACCCTTATACTCCGCACAACATCAATAGTAAAATGCCACCCTTATTCTCCACACATCAACAATCAACCCGCACAACATGTCCACATGTGCCACAATATCACGAAAGAATAATACCAAAGTTTCATCAAGATATAAGCTCACAATTTATCAACAAAATGCACATAGATATGACAATAACATAAAAGTGCCGAAGGGTGTTCAACAAATAAAGCATGACTATGGCTAAGTCTAATGTAGCGATCATGATCATGTAGTCAAAAAGTGGTTTAAGCATGTTCCATATAAAGTACATTATCAAATTAAGTCATATTAATAGCCTACGTTCTAATCCGGTCATAAGCCACATATAGCACCCATGTACACACTCGTCACCTCATGTACACGTTATTTTTTTCCATAACACGAACAAGCAATTAAGGCCAAATCCTAAGGGGTACTCCCCCGCACAAGGTTAGGCAAGATACTTATCTCAACTAAGTCAAATCAATACTTTAAAAATCCCTTGACTCTCAAACTGACTTCTGAACAGGTCAAATATAGCAAAAAATAACTCAATAATATCAAACACGACTATAGAAAACGATTCCTATTCATAAAGCTCCGATCATTATCAAAAATCAAAGAGTCAACCAAAAAGTCAACCCGGTCTCGCCTCCCGGAATTCGATAAACGTTATAGATGTCAAACATTCATTCGAATACGAGTCCAACCATATAAGTTCCATCCAAATCCGACTCTGAATCGGGGTTCAAATCCCTTATTTTCATTTTAGAAAAGTTTTGCTAAAATCCCTAATTTTCTTCACTTAGATTCATCAATCAAATGCTAAAATTAAGGATGTAATCATAAATAATAATCAAATTCGAGTCAAGAATACTTACCCCAATCCAAGTAGTGAAAATTCCCTCAAAAATTAACTAAATCCGAGCTCCCAATCTCAAAATACAAAAATGGGTCAAAATTGTCCCTGTATTATTTGATATTGTTTACAATTTCCCTTAGTTATACTATTTGGTCAGTTGGGTCCTTACCGTTATATTGTTATTCAAATCTACCCCTAATTTAGACGCCAAGCCACGTGTCACTCGTAGACTCGATTGACCCATTCCCAATTTAAAATGCCCGAAACCATCTCTTATTCATAAACCAACCCTAAACCCGTCACTCTCAATTAACCTTTCTTTCTCTCCACTATCACGAAAAAAATCCCACCCTACTCGGATCTACCTCTGACCCGGATCTATGTTAGTCTAATTTTCTTCTTCGTCTCAAGCTTCTCTCAGCTTTCACTGTTTGTTCATGGCGTCATTTTTAATCGTTGAAATTCAAATATAATAAAAACATAGTTACTAGTAAACAACCCCTTTTAGATTCTTAAGCTTAAAGTAACATTCTTTTTTTTCTTTGATTAAACCCTTTTAACTTCTCACGAAACACTTTCCCCAACTAATGCTTTTTCTCTTCAAAAATCCTAAAGACCACTATTTTCTTCACTAAAATTCAGGATTCTTCAAGATCTTGACACCATTTTGAACTTTATACTGAAAAAATGAAACAACTAGTGGCGTTACATCAAGGTCGCTGGAGCAACAACTTCAGAGGATTGTAAGATTCGCGTTCAAATGGGTCAGTTAAGTCCCCGGCGACTATTTTCTGGCTTGTGCTTCATGGGGTTTGCCGTTTGATCAATTTAGTTCCGGGTTTCAGGTTTTCACGCTTAGTATTCTTCCTTTTTTTCCCACTAACTTCGCCATCTCCAAACAATGTTTTATTTCGTGATCTGGCTAAAATGATGTCATTTTCCGGTAATAGTACAACAATGATGGAGGTAGAGGTGGCGGTGGTAAGAGGGAGTAGTAGTAGTAGGGTGCTGGTAGGGCGACATAGGATATTAATATAGACGTGGCTCCACCCGAATGCTACTGAGGTGGAGTTAATTGAGAGTGGCAAGTTTATGGTCGGGTAACGAGGCAGATAAGAGAGGGTTCGAATATTTTAAATTGGGGATGGGTCGGTTGAGTCTGAGAATGACACATAGCTTTGTCACGACCCAAAATCCCACCACAGGCGTCGTGATGGCACCTAGTCTCTAAGACTAGGTAAGCCAATTTCAATTAAATTTTTGAAGCTTTTTTAAAAAAATAAAAAAATTAAATAGGTAATCAAAACTAACAGCGGAATAAATATGAATATACAACCTCCCAAGACTGGTAGTACTGAGTCGCGAACTCTAACTGAATACATGGGATGATCACGAGGACCGAATATGCAATACTGTTTGATTACAAATTAACAGTACAATGAAATGAAAAGACCCCAAGGGATTGCGACGACCAACCAGCTCTACCTTGAATCCTTACGATCCCGCTTTAACTCTGCTCAAGTCCGATATCTCCAATACCTGTCTCTGCACAAAAATATGCAGAAGTGTAGTATGAGTACACCACGAACGGTACCCAGTAAGTATCAAGACTAACCTCAATGAAGTAGAGACGAGGTACAGTCAAGACACTCACTAGTCTGATAACCTGTGCAATATAATATACAAAATAATAGGAAACAAATAACATCAAGGCAACATAAAACAACCAATGATATGCACAGTAAGACAATAAAATCACCATTTAATATCGCTCAACAATTAATAAATACAATTACAACCCAGTTAAATCAAGTTCTTCAATTAAATATTTTTCACATATAATTCTTACGAATAAAACTCCTTTTCAAATATAATTTCGTCGAATAAATACCTTTCAAATATAATTCTTTCATATAATTCTTCTTGAATAAAAATCCTTTCAAATCAATATTTTGAATATAATTCTTTCGATTAAAGAGTCACCATGTGATACCTCATTTTAAAATCATAAAAATATGGGTCTCAGCCCATTTTCATATTTTTCGTAAACACGCGTCTCAGCCCATTTTCATATTTTTCGTAAACACGCGTCTCAGCCCATTTTTCATATTTCCACGGCAACTCGTGCCCATAATTAAATCATCATATTTTTCCGGCACCTCGTGCCCTCATTTTATATCACAACTGCATGGACAATTCACGTGTCAAATATCATTATCATTTCATCACAACACCTCGTGCCCACATTTCATATCACAACTGCACAGACAATTCACATGCCAAATATCCTCATTATTTACTCACGGCACCTCGTACTCACATTTCATTTTATAATCCGCCTAGCAATAGTCACAAGCTCTCAATTTCAACATAAATCACATTGTTATTAATTTACCAACAACAAGACAAATTGCACAAGGTATAAAAATAAACACAATAAAA
>AWOL01S0057484.1:0-41327 GCA_000715115.1 Nicotiana otophora
GGCTGCGCCCTGCCCCTGCCTCGGCCTCTGGCACGGCCTCGGCCTTGACCTCTGCCCCGCGTAGGAGATGCCACTGGAGGCTCTGGATGCTGTTCAGCTGAGGAAGTGGTATGTGTTCTCGCCATCTGCGAGAGAATAAGAGTAGAAGAGTTCAATCGGCATTGAGAAAGCAAAATCGCACGACAGAGAAGAAAAGAAGTAAAACTTGTTCCTAAACTTCATAGCCTCTGGAAGATAAGCACATACGTCTCCGTACCGATCCTCCAGTCTCTACTAAGATTGCTCGTGAATCGTGAGACCTAGGCAACCTAGTGCACTGATACCAACTACCACGACCCAAAATTTCCCACCGACGGGACCGTGATGGCGCCTAACATTTCACTTGATAGGCAAGCCAACGTTAGAGAATCATTAAACCAATTTCGTATTTCCATTCAGTAAATAACAATAATTAATTAAGATGAAATATAATAAGTTCGGAATATCATAAAACTATATTAATTACTACCACCCGGTTCTGGAGTCACAATTCACGAGCATTCTAGAATTTGCTACAAGTAATAGTCACAAAGAAATACAATTGTCTGAATGAAAGAAATAGTAGAACAGAAAAATAGACGGGGACTTCAAGGTCTGTGAATGCCAACATATCTACCTTGAGTCTCCGGACAGCGGACCAATAGCAAAATCTCGATCAACCCGAGCCGGTATCAAAATCTACACAGAAAGTGCTAAGTGCAGTATCAGTACAACCGACCCCATGTACTGGTAAATGTCGAGCCTAACCTCGATGAAGTAGTGACGAGGCTAAGGCAAGGCACCTACAAATCAACCTGTACAATTTAACAGTGTATATGCAAATAACAGAAATGAAGAACTAAAACAGGAAATGTTGGGAGGGGAACATACTGAGGGGAATACAAGATAAAGAACTACAACAGAATAATCACCGGAGCAGTCAATATACCATGCATCAATAGGAATAGTGAATACAGTAAGGAAAAATGCACGGCATCACCCTTCGTGCTTTTACTCTCAATATCACCATAAAATTAATAGAAATGGCACGGCATCGCCCTTCGTGCATTAACTCTCATATCATGGCACGACATCACCCTTCGTGCATTAACACTCATAATAAGGCACGACATCACCCTTAGTGCATTAACACTCACAATATGGCACGGCATCACCCTTCGTGCATTAACACTCACAATATGGCACGGCATCACCCTTCGTGCATTAACACTCACAATATGGCACGGCATCACCCTTCGTGCATTAACACTCACAATATGGCACGGCATCACCCTTCGTGCATTAACACTCACAATATGGCACGGCATCACCCTTCGTGCATTAACACTCACAATATGGCACGGCATCACCCTTCGTGCATTAACACTCACAATATGGCACGGCATCACCCTTCGTGCATTAACACTCACAATATGGCACGGCATCACCCTTCGTGCATTAACACTCACAATATGGCACGGCATCACCCTTCGTGCATTAACACTCACAATATGGCACGGCATCACCCTTCGTGCATTAACACTCACAATATGGCACGGCATCACCCTTCGTGCATTAACACTCACAATATGGCACGGCATCACCCTTCGTGCATTAACACTCACAATATGGCACGGCATCACCCTTCGTGCATTAACACTCACAATATGGCACGGCATCACCCTTCGTGCATTAACACTCACAATATGGCACGGCATCACCCTTCGTGCATTAACACTCACAATATGGCACGGCATCACCCTTCGTGCATTAACACTCACAATATGGCACGGCATCACCCTTCGTGCATTAACACTCACAATATGGCACGGCATCACCCTTCGTGCATTAACACTCACAATATGGCACGGCATCACCCTTCGTGCATTAACACTCACAATATGGCACGGCATCACCCTTCGTGCATTAACACTCACAATATGGCACGGCATCACCCTTCGTGCATTAACACTCACAATATGGCACGGCATCACCCTTCGTGCATTAACACTCACAATATGGCACGGCATCACCCTTCGTGCATTAACACTCACAATATGGCACGGCATCACCCTTCGTGCATTAACACTCACAATATGGCACGGCATCACCCTTCGTGCATTAACACTCACAATATGGCACGGCATCACCCTTCGTGCATTAACACTCACAATATGGCACGACATCACCCTTCGTGCATTAACACTCATAACATGGCACGACATCACCCTTCGTGCATTAACACTCTCCCTTACCATAATGCAATGCATAAATAACAACATGGAGATAGAATAACAAGTACAAACCTTACTTCAACATTTGGTTCCATAATATCAATCTCAACTTTGAAAAAAAAACTCAATTATCACCAGAAAATCCGTAAACACGATAAGCACGATAAATTGAGCAACACTAGTATAACACGTAGCAATTTGGCATAGGAATGAGACAATATAAGAAAAACAGAGAAACATAGAAAATAGGTAATTGGCGGCGCATAAGTAATCGTCACCTCACATATACGCCGCTCACATAAATTCCACTTAGCAAGTAATCTAAGGTTCCTAATTCCCTCAAGTCAGGGTTAGACACAACACTTACCTCGCTCCGAAGGCCACTTAATTCTCAATCACAGCTTTTCCTTTGGAATTCACCTCCAAACCACTTGTATCTATTAAAAAATGACTCAACAATATCAAATATTGCTAAAGGAATCAATTATATTGCATAAATTAAATTTCCTAAATTTTCCTCTAAAAAGTCAAAAAATCAACCCGGGCCCGCTTGGTCAAAATCCGAGGTTCGGACCAAAATCCTTTTATCCATTCACCCCCGAGCCCGAATATGTAATTAGTTTTGAAATTTGACCTCAAATTGGGGTCTAAATCCTCAAAGTTTTGAAATCCCTAGTTTCTACTCTAACCCCTAATTCTACCATGAAACTCTAGATTTTAGGTTGATAATTCAAGAAATGTAATGGGTAATTGAAAGAAAATGGTTTAGAATCACTTACCAATACTATGGGAAAGAAAATGACTCTTGAAAATCGCCTCTACCCGTTTGGTTCTTGAAAAATGTTGAAGAAATGGCTTAAACACGTATTTGGAGTCTGTTTTAAGTCACTGGACAGTCCTTCATCGCGTTCGCGAGAGGCCTGTCGCGATCGCGATGCACAGCGGCCTAAGGCCTTCGCGTTTGCGAGTCTTTCTACGCGTTCGCGTAAGGCAGCTCCCCCCAAGTTTTCGCGTTCGCGACCCAGTGGACGCGTTCGCGTAGAAGAACATGACCCCCTCCCTTAGGTCCCTTAAACTATCGCATTCGCGTGAGACAGATCGCGTTCGGGAAGGGTACCACCCCAACGCTTCGCGTTCGCGACCATTCCTTCGCGTTCGGGAAGAAGAAATTTCCCCTGCCCCATTTTACCTTTCACGTTCACGACACTATCTACGCGAACGCGAAGAAGGGCACACCAGAACAGCTGCTGCAGTAAAAATCTCAGATTTGCTAAGTGCAAATCACTCCGTAGCCTATCCGAAACTCACCCGAGCCCTCTGGGATCCAAACCAAACATGCACACAAGTCTAAAAATATCATAGGGACCTGCTCGCGCGATCAAATCGCCAAAATATCACCTAGAACTCCGAATTAAGTACCAAATCGAATGAAATTCTCAAGAATACTTTAAAATTACTAGTTTCTCATCTGAAGGTCCAAATCACGTCAAATCAACTCCGTTTCTCACCAAATTTCTCAGACAGGTGTTAAATATCATAATGAACATGTACGGGGCTCCGAAACTAAAATACGGACCCGATACTAACAATACGAAACATCAATAAATTCTTAAAAATAATTAATTTTTAGACTTTTAATTTTTATCAAAAATTCATAACTTGAGCTAGGGACCTCCGAATTTGATTCCGGGCATACGCCCAGGTCCCATAATTCGATACGGATCCACCAGGACCGTCAAAATATGGATCCAGTCCCGTTTACCAAAAATATTGACCGAAGTCAACTAAAATCAACTTTTAAGGCAAAAATTCTTATTTTCATTAGTTTCAACATAAAAGCTTTTCGGAAACCTGCCCGGACTGCACACGCAAATCGATGAGGGTAAAAATAAGATTTTTAAGGCTTAAGAGTGCAGATTCGAGTTCTAAAATATAAGATGACCTTTTGGGTCATCACAACAGTTGCTGTGTAGTGAGCATTCTGTTAGCTTATAGATAATAAATCTATTAATCATCAATATTAGATAATATTTTGTAGCTTTTTCTTATCTATTGCAGGTATTTTGCGAAGGGTAATGGATATTGTGTCCCTATAAATAACTTAAACCTTAAGATGTTTAATGGGTAATTAAGGTATTGGATATTCGAATATGATCAATAATAAAATATAAGAACGACAAAGGAGCGGGTTTCGTTGGCATTTAATATTTATTGACGAAGAGGTAAGCTTCTTTTGTACATTTATTCTGATATAATTTATTACTTATTTGTATTATTTTTAATTTCTTAAATTATGGTTATATTAATTTATAGGGGGGACAAAGATCCATTCAGTACTTTTCAATAAAAATGTTGAAGATAAGAAATATTCATTTCCACAAAACAAAAGGTATTGAATTTTAGATGGTTCTTTATCTATTTATCTGTGCACAAGGAGTTAGAAATATCTTTTGGAAATTATAGTACAGTTAGGGAATGCACCGGCCACTTTTTGACCACAAAATTTTCAAATAATTTTCTAACTTTAAAGAGACAACAAAATTCACTACTTCATTAGAATATTATTTATTAATTTCTTTCTTGATATCTTTTGATTTTAATGTATGTAAAGTGTGTATATATATATATATATATATATATATATATATATATATATATATATATATATATATATATATATATATATATTTGTTGTAGTATTTATATTTCTCTTAATAATTAAATTTGGTATTTATTCGTATAAATAATTGACTAAAACATCACGTGTCATTATTAACGTGCAACACACGTTCATAGAAACTAGTATTATTATAAAAGCACGAATGATTTATGCTAAATGTTGAGCGACTAAAATATCCCCGAAATATTGATCGACTTTTATGCCCTTAAATATTTGTATAATTTAAGGATTAAATTTTAAATTACCTAATGGTGGAATTCTTTTTCGATTTAAACTGCAAATATGCCGATCCTTCAAAGTTGTCAATACGAGATTGTACAGTTACCGAGTTTGAGAATGTTTAAGAAATAAATACTATGAGTTAGAAGTTAAACATGATAGTAGTTCTAACTCTATGTAACTTCTAATTAAAGAGAATAAGGTGTATTAACACAACCACCATACACGGTAAGAAGGCAGTGAAAAAATAATATTTTTGTATCCAGAACATTGTATAGCACAAGAGAGTTATTAATTTCTTCAACCTTTTTTTCTTTATGCCTTACAATTGGATCCTGCATGTTTTTCTTTAATGAACTAAGTTGATTCCGCAAAAGTTCTGATGGTTTATTTGGCTGCTGAAGAGTAATAGTTAAGATGTTTGTTGAAATTAGTTTTAAGCTTAAAGAAAAAATGGATCTATTGTTTGTGAGTCAATATAGATATTTGTTTTCTTGTTCTTTTAATTTGGGATACGTAGTGATCTGTAGTTTGTACAATCAATGATCAACTGTATTTTTGGTGCGTTTGCGTGCTATATATGTTCTTTGATTAAGAATTTAGATGTAACAAAAAATTCAATAAGACAAATGAAACTCTCAACTTTCTCTCGGATAATCTTTTTCATAGAAGCAACAAGAGTTCGGATGCAATGTTACTGAAATTATTGATTTGTGATTTGAGAATCTGACTATGAGGGCACAGATAAATAGGAGTTTGCATGTCTGTCACTTTAAAGAACCTTTATGTTAAAATTATTATATGTAACCTTGCCTTTTACTAGATAAATCTATTAGATTTATATGTTCATGTTCGCAGTCAAACGTCTGATTTCTCGTGTTGAGCGTTCTCCATTATCAATATATCTTTATCTTGAGATATATATTAGACTTGAAATACCTTAAGGCTTAACTAAAGTAAAACATAACTTCACATAAAAAAGTAAATAATAGTGCATTCTTTATATTATTTTACAACTTTAATCACATAACTTTGTGACTCCAGAATGTTTAGTTTCAATTTGTCCTCCTATATTTGTCAAAACATTATTCATGACTTGGTTTGTATGATTTTTTTAAAAAACTTTATTTTTGTAACAATCCGACCGGTCGTTTTGCTTTCTAGAACCCCGTTCCCCTAAATAAGACTTTTCGTACTTGCTTTTACTGATTTATGACTTGCAGGGATGGTTGGTTCGAGTTTTGGAAGAGTCTGGGTTGGAATCGGAACCCTTGGTTCCTTAAGGTTGGCTTAAAAGGACAAGTTTGACTTCGGTCAATATTTTGAGTAATGACCTTGAAATCGTGATTTGACAATTCCAATAGGTTCGTATGATGATTTCGGACTTGGGCGTATGTTCGGATCAGGTTTTGGATGACCCGGGAGCGTTTTGGCGCCCAATAGTGAACGTGGGTTCTTGAAGAACTTTGAAGTTCTTTAAATTTGGTTTGGAGCGGTTTTTGGTGTTATCAAGGTCCAAATAAAAATTTGAAATCGAAAATAGTTCCGTAATGTCATTTAAGACTTGCAAGCAAAGTTTGGTGTCATTCCGAGTAGTGTAAGTATATTTCGGCGCATTGTAAGTAAATTGAAGAACTTGAAGTTCTTAAGTTTGATTCAATTGGTTTTAGGATGTGATTCTTAGTTTTAATGTTATTTTGGGCGATCCGATAGTTCGAGCGAGTCCGTTTTCTGATTTCAAACTTGTTGGTATGTTCGGACAGGGCCCCGGAGGCCCCGAGTGTCAATCGGACGAGGCTCGGACCAAGTTGGAATATGGAAGCCAAAGCTGAAGCTCCAGCTGCTATCATAATCGCACCTGTGCTTGGTTAGTCGCAGGTGTGAGCCCCATGATCGCAGATGCGTCCCAGCATAGGCTGCCCGGC
This sequence comes from Nicotiana otophora, assembly GCA_000715115.1. Classification (NCBI taxonomy): domain Eukaryota; kingdom Viridiplantae; phylum Streptophyta; class Magnoliopsida; order Solanales; family Solanaceae; genus Nicotiana; species Nicotiana otophora. Next base: position 7,077 of record AWOL01S0057484.1, read on the forward strand.
TGTAACGACCCGACCGGTCATTTTAATCTCTAGCGCGTCGTTCGGCAGTTTGAGGCCATGAGCAGCTTCACTTCAGGTATTATGACTTATGCGTATGGTCGGAATTGAATTTCGGAAAGTTCGGAGTTGATTTGGAAAGATAATTCTCATTTCGAAAACCTTAAGTTGAAAGAATTGACTAAGATTGGATTTTAGAGTAAACGGCCTCAGAATCGGGATTTGAAGATTCCAGCAGGTTCGTATGATGATTTTGGACTTGGACGTATGTCCGGATCGGGCTTTGGATACCCCGGGAACGTTTCAGCACCTATTGTGGAAGTTCGCATTTTGGAAGAATTCCATAAATTTGGGTTGAAGTGCATTACAATGTTATCGATGTCCGTTTGGAATTCCAATCTGAGAATAGCTATGTATGGTGATTCCGGTACTGGGAGCGCATCCGAAAGTAGATTTGGAGGTCCGTAGGTCATTTTGGAGTCGTTTGGCGAAAGTAAGAATTTGAAGGTTTTTGAGAAGTTTGACCGGAAGCGGACTTTTTGATATAGGGGTCGGATTCCGATTCTGGAAGTTGGAGTAGATCCGTAATGTCAGTTGTGACTTGTGTGCAAAATTTGAGATCAATCGGACGTGATTTGATAGGTTTCAGCATCGATTGTAGAGGTTGAAGTTTCAAATTTCATTAAGCTTGGAATGGGGTGTGATTCATGAATTCGATGTTGTTTGATGTGATTTGAAGGCACAACTAAGTTCATAACGTGTTTTGGGACGTGTTGGCATATTTGGTTGAGATCCCGAGGGCCTCGGGTGAGTTCTGGAAGGTTAACGGATCGATTTTTGGACTTAAGAATTTCTGAAGCTTAATGCTTCTGGTGTAATCGCACCTGCGTGACTTTGGCCGCAGGTGCGAGATCGGGGGTGCGGCGAATTACTCGCAGATGCGAGAAGGGACTGGAGCTGGGGGAGTCGCAGAAGCGGACCGGAGAAGCGCACCTGCGTGTGCGTAGGCGCGAGGTAGACACCGTTGGTGCGTAATTATGCTCAGATACGCATAGCAGGTCGCACTTGCGAAGCTGGCAGAAGCGAAGAAATTTCCGCAGGTGCGAGGTCTTGGCTAGGCGGTGAGGACCACAAGAGCGGAATTTGGACCGCACCCGCGGAGCCGCAGGAGCGGCTTATACTGGGCAAAATGCTTTTAAGCGAGGGTTTTGGCCATTTTTCTCCCATTTTCATTTGGTTTGGGCAATTTTGGAGAGCATCAAGGGGAGATTTTCATCAAGCAATTCTAGGTAAGTGGTTTCTTCCCATTATGAGTTAAATATATGAATTATACATGGATTGGAACATGAAAATTAGTATAAATTATGGGGTATTGGTAGAAGACCTAAAATTTGGTATTTTTGGATTTTGACCACGAAATTGGGCATGGAATTGAGAATAAATCGTATATTTGAGTTCGTGAGGTTATGGGTAAAGTTTCTCTTCGAAATATTTTGGAATCCGGGCACGTGGGCCCGAGGGTGATTTTTTATCGATTTTTCGATCGGGGTTAGAAATTGTTATAAATTGGATTATATTGAGTTTTTACGTATATATTAATGGGTTTGCATAATTATTGGCTAGCTTTGGAGCGTTGTGCATCGATTCAATTTATTTGAAGGGCTCGGAAGTCGGTTATGGAACTTCGGAGCGAGGTAAGTCTCCTTTCTAACCTTGTAAGAGGGAATTTACCCCATAGGTGAAATAAATCACTGTGTGCTCCTATTTGTGGGGGCTACGTACGCACGAGGTGACGAGAGTTCGTGCTTAGCTACTATTATGCCTAAGTTCGGGTAGTCTAGGACCCAAAAGCATGCTTTACTTGTAATATTTGAAATCTTGTTGTCAATTTAAAATGCTTAAATCATATCGAACTGTGTTAATAAATTTCTAAAAGGCTAGACATCATTTTCTTGACTTTTAAAAGAGAAATTGCCTTTTCCTTGGATAATTGCCCTTTGATGAATTCTTAATTGATTATTTTAATGTGTTATCTTTGTGGAACGGTCTGAACGCCTCGGTAGATTAAATAGATGCATCTATGATTCGCGCCATTCGAGCCTCTGGCAGTGCACAATTTAAATATTTATAGGATTGGGCCGTATGACCTCGGCATGATTTGCGCATACTTGTATTGCTTGCCTTGAAATTTATAAATAACTATATTGCCTCCCTGGTGTGAGATAAATTGATAATTTGATATGGCCTCATTGGCCGGAGATATAATCATTAAATAATGGGAGAAAAGTTTTTTGGAGATTCCTTAATTATGAAAGAACTGTTTACTTACTTCAGAATAATGGGCTTGCAACCGTATTAATTAATCTATGTCTAATTTAATGATATTATTCCATTTATTTATATCCCATAGTAAGTGTCGAAGTCGACCCCTCGTCGCTACTTCTTTGGAGTTAGGCGGGATACTTACTGGGTACGCGTTAGTTTACGTACTCATACTACACTTGCTGCACATTTTTGTATAGGTACACATATGTTTAGCGGCCTTGTGGGCGCAGAGGCACGATTATGGCGGTGACTTAGGGGAGCTGCATTCTATACGACGCTCCACAGCCAACAGAGTCTCCTTCAGAGTATTGTACTTTCCTTCCCGTCCAAATTTGTATTCCGGATAATTACTGTATTTTATTTTGAATTCCTAGAAAAGGCTCATGCACTTGTGACACCGGGTTCTGGGATGATTATGGGATGTTCAGTATTGAAATTGGAAAACATTGTTATTTATTCTGTAAATACATCTTTTATTTGATAAATTGAAGTGAATTTATGATTTCAAAAATATTACAATAAGAATTTAATTAACTATTTAGTGTTGGCTTGCCTGACAGTGGTGTCCGGTGCCATCACGACCTTTAACGGACTTTGGGTCGTGACAACATGGTATCAGAGCACTAGGTTCACTTAGGTCTCACGAGTCATGAGCGAGTCTAGTAGAGGTTTACGGATCGGTACGGAGATGTCTGTACTTATCTTCGAGAGACTACAGGGCTGGTAGGAGCACTTCCCTTCTTGATTCCTCCTCGTGCGATTTTATTCCCTTGAGGCTTATGCCTTCATTTCCTTCCCATTCTATCTTATGCGACGTGAAGAGCTGGTTATAAATCGGGAACTGAGGAATTGTAATGGTACTACAGATGTTATGCGGGATGTTTCTCTCTGCGTAGTTGATTGGGCTATTGTCATCGCCTTGTGGAAGGATATTCTGTCATTTTAGCCTAGTAGTTGTACTTTTGAGAGCTTTGAGGCTATGCACAGGTTGCTATGATGCTCATGAGTTGTTATCACAGTATTGATGTGAAGGTAAGATTATTGCCTATGTCTCGGGGCAGTGAATGACTTGAAAGGAGGTTTACTCGGTGCATGATTCAGATTCAGTATTTTATTTCTGACGGAGGAAAGGCAATCGAACCAAGAATGTCCAGATTTGGGTTGATGGAGTAACTAGGCTTGGTATTTTCGAGTGTAGTAGAGTTCTCAAACTGCGATGTGGTGTCATCGTCCTTGTTGAACGCGTTAAGGTTCGCCGATGTTATGGCCTTCTTCAATTTGCTTTTGGGGCAGGGTACTGTGAAATGGTGATTGAGATACGGTTGTAGAGATAACAGAGTATAGCGGTTTCGGAATCGATTTGGTACTTCTAGTATTAATGGCTCGAGAAAGAGGATCTTCTAAGAGGTTTAAAGTTAGTAGTGATCTGTTGGTTCAAGTGCTACAGAGGTAGATTGTGATTTAAGGCAACAACTTGGCAGCGAAGAATAAGGAAGGGCATGTGGGAGGAGACTTGCATTGGATAAACTTATAGAAGGCTAAGCGTGAGAAACAGGAGTCGGGTAGTTACTTAAAGGAGTGAGTTTGACCAAAGTGGGAGAGTGGAAAAGTAGCATATGGGTTCAGTGTAGAATAGCTACATGCCTTGAGGAAAGTTTAGAGTGATTTGGGAATTATGGTGGACGGTGATTGGGTCTACGGACTTATTTTGTAATATTGGCTATTTTACGGCGGGAGATTAGATACAACAGAAAGGAGTTTCTTGATATGAAGAAGGATACAACATGACTTTGGATTGGAATGTATAGTCGCACCTTTAGTTGACGTCCATGAGGAGTGAACGGACTGGCGCAGCTGGTGAATGAGCTCGGACTCGGGATGGTCTACTGATTTCGTAGTAATTATACCCAGTGCAGTGCCGTTGGAATATGTCGGCATGCAATTTCCACAGGTGGGTTATCTCCTGTGAGCAGGTTAGCGGCCGCATGGTGTTGACGAAGCTTCTGCGAAGAATTCTACTGGCTACCCGGTAAGAGATTTAATATGTAAATGTGGCTAGTGGTTCGGAGTGTTTATTAAAGGTTAATGGAAGGATTTCAAGGAATTTGGCGGGTTGATTGTGCTAGATCACATCGATGAAGGAAGAATCTTGGTGGGTTTCAGGTTTATGCAATAGTAGCTTCAAGCTAAGTGGGAGAGTTCCACCGCCTACAGTTGGATTGCATGATCGTCTATTTGTAAGATTTCTGGTTATCGTCATATTGATGGGTTATTACGACTAAGGAAAGAGATCATCAGTGGTAATCTGAGCAAGCGATTTGAGGAATGTGTGCTATAGTTGGCCTTACCAATTCATGCTCAAGCTTTGGGAAGACTCAGGATTTCTGCTTCGTGTAGAGGCGAGTTACAAGGAATATGATTCGGCCAGGTGCTTCTTTGAAAGGGTGATCATATGCTAGCGGAGCCTTGGAGTTGATTATATTCGGGACCAAGTCAGAGTGGGTGACTCCCAATAACGGTCCTAGTAAATTCAAAAGTTAAGATGTGGTGTCTAAGGATTTCGAGTCCATAGTATGGTTGAATATCGAGCTTTTGGAGCGGATTATGATAAAAGTGACTTGGAATGTTCTATGTTATCTTCGGTATGCGGTGTAGCAATGGAAGAATGGGAGACAATAACTTTGGAATCGTAAAGGAAATATTAGAATGGGTGTACCAGTTGAAGATGCGGATGTGCGCACAAGGAGGGTGTGAGATGGTTCGTGGGTTTTAGGGACAATGGGTTCACTCAGGATGAGTGCGAATTGAGTTCGTTATATTAATAAGGGAGCTGTTGTTAGTTCTAAGGAGAATCCAGAGTAAATTAGGAGAAGTCGGTTTGGTTATGTGATGACCCAAGAGGTCATCTTATGTTTTAGAACTCGAATCTGCGCTCTTAAGCCTTAAAAATCTCATTTGTTTACCCTCCTCGATTTGCATGCGCAGTCCGAGCAGGTTTCCGGAAAGCTTTTATATTGAAAACTGATGAAAATAAGAATTTTTTCCTTAAAAGTTAATTTTAGTTGACTTCGCTCAATATTTTTTGTAAACGGGCCCGGATCCGTGCTTTGACGGTCCCTGTAGGTCCGTATCGAATTATAGGACCTGGGCGTATGTCCGAAATCAAATTTGGAGGTCCCTAGCTTGAGTTATGAATTTTTGATGAAAATTAAAAGTTTGCAAATTATTTGTTTTTAAGAATTGATTGATATTTGGCATTGTTAGTATCGGGTCCGTATTTTGGTTGCGGAGGCCGGTACAGGTTCATTATGATATTTAAGACATGTTTGTGAAATTTGGTGAGAAATGAAGTTGATTTGACGTGATTCGGACGTCCAGTTGAGAAATTAGAAGTTTTAAAGTGTTCTTGAGAATTTCATTTGAATTGGTGCTAAATTTAGAGTTCTATGTGTTATTTTGGCGATTTAATCGTGCAAGCAAGTTCGTATGATGTGTTTAGACTTGTGTGCATGTTTGGTTTGTAGCCCCGAGGGCTCGGGTGAGTTTCGGATAGACCACAGGATGTTTTGGACTTTGAAAATCTGGTGTTTTCTGCAGAGTCTGTGTTCTGGCATGTCCTTCTTCGCGTTCGCGAAGGTACTCTCGCGAACACGAAGAGTAAACCGGGCGGCTGAGGATTTCTTCTTCGCGAACGCGAAGCGATAAGGGCGTTACCCTTCGCGAACGCGACAAGCCCATCGCGAACGCGTAGTGTTAGGCACTGGGGAGGGGGAGTCAGCCTTTTCTTCATCGCGAACACGAGCAATGTCTCGCGAACACGAAGAGTAAACCGGGCGGCTGAGGATTTCTTCTTCGCGAACGCGAAGCGATAAGGGCGTTACCCTTCGCGAACGCGACAAGCCCATCGCGAACGCGTAGTGTTAGGCACTGGGGAGGGGGAGTCAGCCTTTTCTTCATCGCGAACACGAGCAATGTCTCGCGAACACGAAGAGTAAACCGGGCGGCTGAGGATTTCTTCTTCGCGAACGCGAAGCGATAAGGGCGTTACCCTTCGCGAACGCGACAAGCCCATCGCGAACGCGTAGTGTTAGGCACTGGGGAGGGGGAGTCAGCCTTTTCTTCATCGCGAACACGAGCAATGTCTCGCGAACACGAAGAGTAAACCGGGCGGCTGAGGATTTCTTCTTCGCGAACGCGAAGCGATAAGGGCGTTACCCTTCGCGAACGCGACAAGCCCATCGCGAACGCGTAGTGTTAGGCACTGGGGAGGGGGAGTCAGCCTTTTCTTCATCGCGAACACGAGCAATGTCTCGCGAACACGAAGAGTAAACCGGGCGGCTGAGGATTTCTTCTTCGCGAACGCGAAGCGATAAGGGCGTTACCCTTCGCGAACGCGACAAGCCCATCGCGAACGCGTAGTGTTAGGCACTGGGGAGGGGGAGTCAGCCTTTTCTTCATCGCGAACACGAGCAATGTCTCGCGAACACGAAGACCAGGGAAGGGTAGCCTACGTGAATGCGAGCACTGCCTCGCGAACGCGAAGGCTTGGCAGCCCATACACTTCGCGAACGCGACAGTGCTCTCGCGAATGCGATGAACACTGTCGCCCAGCACTTAACAGAATCCAAAACGAGATTTTTGCCAAAAACTCATTTTTCTCAAAAACCAAATGGTGAGAGGCAATTTTTCAAGAGTCATTCCTTTCCCAAATTGTTGGTAAGTGATTCTAAACCATTTTCTTTCGATTACCCATTACATTTCTTTAATTTTCAACCTAAAATCTAGAGTTTTCATGGTAGAATTAGGGGTTAGGGTAGAAAATAGGGATTTTGGGAATTTGGGGATTTAGACCTCAATTTGAGGTCGGATTCCAAAACTAATTACATATTCGGGCTCGGGGGTGAATGGGTAAAAAGATTTTGGTCCTAACCTCGGGTTTTGACCAAGCGGGCCCGGGGTCTATTGTTTTTTGACTTTTGGAGGAAAAATTGAGAAATTTAATTTATGCAATATAATTGATTCCTTTAGACATATTTGATATTATTGAGTCATGTTTGAATAGATACGAGTGTTTTGGAGGTGAATTCCAAAGGGAAAGTTGTGATTGAGAATTAAGTGGCCTTCGGAGCGAGGTAAGTGTTGTGTCTAACCCTGACTTGAGGGAATTAGGAACCTTAGATTATTTGCTAAGTGAAATTCATGTGAGCGGCGTATATGTGAGGTAACGAGTACTTATGTGCCGCCAATTTACTTGTTTTCCATATTTCTTTGTTTTTCTTATATTCTCTTATTCCTATGCCAAATTGCTGCGTGTTATAGTGATGCTATTCAAATTATCGTTCTTATCATGTTTACGGGATTTTTCGGTGATAATTGATTTTTTATTTCAAAATTGAGATTGATATTATGGAACCAAATGTTGAAGTAAGGTTTGTACTTGTTATTCTATCTCTCTGTTGTTATTTATGCATTGCATTATTGTAAGGGAGAGTGTTAATGCACGAAGGGTGATGCCGTGCCATATTGTGAGTGTTAATGCACGAAGGGTGATGCCGTGCCATATTGTGAGTGTTAATGCACGAAGGGTGATGCCGTGCCATATTGTGAGTGTTAATGCACGAAGGGTGATGCCGTGCCATATTGTGAGTGTTAATGCACGAAGGGTGATGCCGTGCCATATTGTGAGTGTTAATGCACGAAGGGTGATGCCGTGCCATATTGTGAGTGTTAATGCACGAAGGGTGATGCCGTGCCATATTGTGAGTGTTAATGCACGAAGGGTGATGCCGTGCCATATTGTGAGTGTTAATGCACGAAGGGTGATGCCGTGCCATATTGTGAGTGTTAATGCACGAAGGGTGATGCCGTGCCATATTGTGAGTGTTAATGCACGAAGGGTGATGCCGTGCCATATTGAGAGTGTTAATGCACGAAGGGTGATGCCGTGCCATATTGTGAGTGTTAATGCACGAAGGGTGATGCCGTGCCATATTGTGAGTGTTAATGCACGAAGGGTGATGCCGTGCCATATTGTGAGTGTTAATGCATGAAGGGTGATGTCGTGCCATATTGTGAGTGTTAATGAACGAAGGGTGATGTCGTGCCATATTATGAGTGTTAATGCATGAAGGGTGATGCCGTGGCATATTGTGAGTGTTAATGCACGAAGGGTGATGTCGTGCCATATTGTGAGTGTTAATGCACGAAGGGTGATGCCGTGTCGTTTCTATTAATTTTATAGTGAGATTGAGAGTAAAAGCACGAAGGGTGATGTTGTGCATTCTTTTTTACTGTATTCACTATTCCTATTGATTCATGGTATATTGACTGCTTCAGTGATCATTCTGTTGTAGTTCTTTATCTTGTATTCCCCTCAGTATGTTTCCCCTCCCGACATTTCCTGTTTAGTTATTCATTCCTGTTATTTGCGTATACACTGCTAAATTGTACAGGTTGAATGTAGGTGCCTTACCTTAGCCTCGTCACTACTTCGTCGAGGTTAGGCTCGACACTTACCAGTATATGGGGTCGGTTGTACTGATGCTGCACTCTGCACTTTCTGTGCAGATTTTGATACCGGCTCAGGTTGATCGAGATTTTCTATTGGTCCGCTGTCCGGAGACTCAAGGTAGGCCTGTCAGCGTTCACAGACCTTGAAGTCCCCGTCTATCTTTTTATGTCCTATTTTTCTTTCATTCAGATAGTTGTATTTCTTTCAGTCTATTACTTGTAGTATTAATTGTGACTCCAGATCCGGGTGGTAGTAGTTAATAAAGATTTATGATATTCCACACTTGTTATATTTTATTATAGTTAATTAAATATTAATTACTGAACGGAAATAAGGAATTGGTAAATGATTCTCTAACGTTGACTTGCCTAGCAAGTGAAATGTTAGGCGCCATCACGGTCCCGTTGGTGGGAAATTTTGGGTCGTGATTGGTTAGCAATGGTTGAATTGGCATAATGATGGCAATGATCAGCTCCTTCAGTATGTTGGGTTATTCATGTGATTTATGACGGTACGTGCAAGGTTTGACGGTCGCCATAACTGATCTTATTCGGAGGCTTTCGAGTATTATGGCCTGTTATGTGTAGATGGATCCCGGAAGGGTTATGGTGGTTTAGAACACTACTTGAGGTTGGTATTTCTGCATATATGAGGATTCAGTCGCGTGTTGAGATGGTTCTCTTGGAATGAGTAAAGTAAAATGGTTCTATGTGGTGAAGTGTTACCCTATTTAGTAGTTCAGAGGTTAAGATGAAATTCTTGTACTTTTGCGCATTGGCAGGATTAGGTGCAGTGATCAACATGGGATTTAGAAGTTGAGGATCAAGGTTGCAGTTTGGTGTCGATAAGAATGTCAAGAGCTCGAATGAGCGGGAAATGATTTAGGTGGTTAGAGTAAGTTGGTATTGTCTTTGACGCCACCAGAGATCGGTACCTGGTGTGAAGAGGCTTGGCATACTGAATGCGGATTCTTGAATTTGCTTTACAGCGATAGGTATGGCCGGTAGTATGGATATACAGACTTGTTACCTGGTAAGTAAGGTCATGGGAGCAAATCCCACGGGAAGATTGTATAAGTGTGACATGTAGTCACTTGATTGATTGAAGAATGGAAACCACGTATGAAAATTTTGATAATATCACTAATTGGGAATTTATGCCTGGAGGGCGCTCGGTTCATTTGGTTGTGGACTGTGGAAGTTTGTTTCGGTTATGATGGCTGTTCTTGTGTGTTATGGGAAAAATGGTTATTATGGATCCCTGAAAGGTTATTAGCCTAGTACGGTGCGATCAGAATCGGCTTGAGGTCTGTGGATGGATTTAAATGTGAATATGGGCTCTATGTCAGGCCGGATATGTTCATTTCAGCATAGCGCTCCTTATGGAGGAGTATTCGGACGTTGGACGTCGTTTCGTCAATGGCTATTTTATGTAATACTATATTATGCCGTGTGAGTTGTGAAACGTCTTGTTAATTTCATGTGTGTTGAGGTTCCGCATAGCGATGGTGTTTTGTGAGCATGATAGCTCTCGAGATTCAGATCATATATCACACCTTAGTTGTGCTTGAGTTTTGTAGCATATGGCGATGTCGATCCTCCCATGGATGGTATTATGCACCTAGCGTTCTTGTGTCCGATATTCAGATATTTTGTAGTGATGATCATTCTAGCTCAGTAAGTATTTCCTTATAAATTCTTTTGTGTGGATCGGGTGTCACGCCGCCACAGGTATGTTGTTTGGATCGGGTTGTACGCCGCAACAGTGTGATGTTGAGTACAGTCCCCTATATTCTATTTTGTGTGTTTTGTGTCCCATTTTCTAAGGAAGGTTCGTAACACCTTTTCGGCTGTCTAATTAGATAAGCGGGTTGAGTAATCCTTTCCAGAGATTCGATTTCCTTATGTATCACGTTCGAGTTTGCAGCTTATTGGCACATTGCGGCAGCATATGAGACTTTTGAACATGTCTGGGTGGCTTGTTGCCTAAGCGGCTTATACTGGGTGAGACGAGATTTTGGATCTGGGATCAGTGCGATTGGATTATATGAAATATATTAAAGATCAATTACCATTATTTGGTTCATAATGAGGTGATGATTCTAGTCAAGAGGGGAGATTCAATGGTTTGATAACTCGGCAGTTGGTTACGAATTTCTACACATCTTTTCCATTGTGGCGGTATTGCAAGAGTTGGAGCAAGACTTATATATGCCATGAGGTGCATTGTGAGCATCGANTGATCAACATGGGATTTAGAAGTTGAGGATCAAGGTTGCAGTTTGGTGTCGATAAGAATGTCAAGAGCTCGAATGAGCGGGAAATGATTTAGGTGGTTAGAGTAAGTTGGTATTGTCTTTGACGCCACCAGAGATCGGTACCTGGTGTGAAGAGGCTTGGCATACTGAATGCGGATTCTTGAATTTGCTTTACAGCGATAGGTATGGCCGGTAGTATGGATATACAGACTTGTTACCTGGTAAGTAAGGTCATGGGAGCAAATCCCACGGGAAGATTGTATAAGTGTGACATGTAGTCACTTGATTGATTGAAGAATGGAAACCACGTATGAAAATTTTGATAATATCACTAATTGGGAATTTATGCCTGGAGGGCGCTCGGTTCATTTGGTTGTGGACTGTGGAAGTTTGTTTCGGTTATGATGGCTGTTCTTGTGTGTTATGGGAAAAATGGTTATTATGGATCCCTGAAAGGTTATTAGCCTAGTACGGTGCGATCAGAATCGGCTTGAGGTCTGTGGATGGATTTAAATGTGAATATGGGCTCTATGTCAGGCCGGATATGTTCATTTCAGCATAGCGCTCCTTATGGAGGAGTATTCGGACGTTGGACGTCGTTTCGTCAATGGCTATTTTATGTAATACTATATTATGCCGTGTGAGTTGTGAAACGTCTTGTTAATTTCATGTGTGTTGAGGTTCCGCATAGCGATGGTGTTTTGTGAGCATGATAGCTCTCGAGATTCAGATCATATATCACACCTTAGTTGTGCTTGAGTTTTGTAGCATATGGCGATGTCGATCCTCCCATGGATGGTATTATGCACCTAGCGTTCTTGTGTCCGATATTCAGATATTTTGTAGTGATGATCATTCTAGCTCAGTAAGTATTTCCTTATAAATTCTTTTGTGTGGATCGGGTGTCACGCCGCCACAGGTATGTTGTTTGGATCGGGTTGTACGCCGCAACAGTGTGATGTTGAGTACAGTCCCCTATATTCTATTTTGTGTGTTTTGTGTCCCATTTTCTAAGGAAGGTTCGTAACACCTTTTCGGCTGTCTAATTAGATAAGCGGGTTGAGTAATCCTTTCCAGAGATTCGATTTCCTTATGTATCACGTTCGAGTTTGCAGCTTATTGGCACATTGCGGCAGCATATGAGACTTTTGAACATGTCTGGGTGGCTTGTTGCCTAAGCGGCTTATACTGGGTGAGACGAGATTTTGGATCTGGGATCAGTGCGATTGGATTATATGAAATATATTAAAGATCAATTACCATTATTTGGTTCATAATGAGGTGATGATTCTAGTCAAGAGGGGAGATTCAATGGTTTGATAACTCGGCAGTTGGTTACGAATTTCTACACATCTTTTCCATTGTGGCGGTATTGCAAGAGTTGGAGCAAGACTTATATATGCCATGAGGTGCATTGTGAGCATCAAATTCATGAACTTTCGGCTATTATGATCAGAGAATGTTATTATGGTCATGTGAATGTTGCGGTGCATGGTGTGAATTCAGCAAAGGTATGCAGTCATGTTCTGGTACATCGTGTGGTGATTGATACGGTGTTTGTATGTTGGAAGCAGGCCTGGCAGAGAATTCCGGATGTTGGAACTGGGATCTAAGGCTTATTTGCCTAAATAAAAGAGAATATCTTCAGATTTGATTGAGCTAATGTGCTCAACTGAGTTGTGATAGCACAGGTAGGTGCACGAGGTGTTAAACAGTGATTTCGGACAACTCCAGTGCAGTTCTTAGCACGTTCGAGGATGAACATATGTTTAAGTGGGAGAGAAAGTAACGACCCGACAGGTCGTTTTGAGCTCTAGCGCGTCATTCGGCAGTTTGAGGCCATGAGCAGCTTCACTTCAGGTATTATGACTTATGCATATGGTCGGAATTGAATTTCAGGAAGTTCGGAGTTGATTTGGAAAGAAAATTCTCATTTCGAAAACCTTAAGTTGAAAGAATTGACTAAGATTGGATTTTAGAGTAAACGGCCTCGGAATCGGGATTTGAAGGTTCCATTAGGATCGTATGATAATTTCGGACTTGGGCGTATGTTCGGATCGGGCTTTGGATACTCCGGGAACGTTTCAGCACCTATTGTGGAAGTTAGAATTTTGGAAGAATTCCATAAATTTGGGTTGAAGTGCATTTCAATGTTATCGATGTCCGTTTGGAATTCCGAGTCTGAGAATAGCTCTGTATGGTGATTCCGGTACTGGGAGCGCGTCCGGAAGTGGATTTGGAGGTCCGTAGGTCATTTTGGAGTCGTTTGGCGAAAGTAAGAATTTGAAGGTTTTTTAGAAGTTTGACCGGAAGAGTACTTTTTGATATCGGGGTCGGATTTCAATTCTCGAAGTTGGAGTAGGTCCGTAATGTCAAATGTGACTTGTGTGCAAAATTTAAGGTCAATCGGACGTGATTTGACAGGTTTCGGCATCGATTGTAGAGGTTGAAGTTTCAAATTTCATTAAGCTTGGAATGGGGTGCGATTCATGAATTCGACGTTGTTTTATGTGATTTGAAGGTTCGACTAAGTTCGTAACGTGTTTTGGACATATTGGTATATTTGGTTGAAGTTCTGAGGACCTCGGGTGGGTTCCAAAAGGTTAATGGATCGATTTTTGGACTAAAGAATTTCTGAAGCTTAATGCTTCTGGTGTAATCGCACCTGCGTGACTTTGGCCGCAGGTGCGAGATCGCGGGTGCGGTGAATTGCTCGTAGATATGAGAAGGGACTGGAGCTGGGGGAACCGCAGAAGCGGACCGGAGAAGCGCACCTGGATGTGATATTTGCACAGATGCGCATAGCAGGTCGCACCTGCGAAGCTCGCAGAAGCGAAGAAACTTTCGTAGATGCGAGGTTTTGGCTGGGCAGTGAGGACCGCAGGAGCAGAATTTGGACCGCACCTGCGGAGCCGCAGGAGCGGCTATTGGACCGCAGGTGCGAAGGTCGGGCTGGGCAGAATGCTTTTAAGCGAGGGTTTTGGCCATTTTTCTCCCATTTTCATTTGGTTTTGGCCGATTTTGGAGAGCTTCAAGGGGAGATTTTCATCAATCAATTCTAGGTAAGTGGTTTCTTCCCATTGTGAGTTAAATACATGAATTATACATGGATTGGAACATGGAAATTATTATAAATAGTGGGGTTTTGGTAGAAGACCTAGAATTTGGTATTTTTGGATTTTGACCACGAAATTGGGCATGGAATTGAGAATAAACCGTATATTTGAGTTCGTGAGGTTATGGGTAAAGTTTATCTTCGATTATATTTGGAATCCGGGCACGTGGGCCGGAGGGTGATTTTTTATCGACTTTTCGATCGGGGTTAGAAATTGTTATAAATTGGATTATATTGAGTATTTACGTATATAATAATGGGTTTGCATAATTATTGGCTAGCTTTGGAGCGTTGTGCATCGATTCAAGTTGTTTGAAGAGCTCGAAGCTGGTTATGGAACTTCGAAGCGAGGTAAGTCTCCTTTCTAACCTTGTAAGAGAGAATTTACACCATAGGTGAAATAAATCACTGCGTGCTCCTATTTGTGGGGGCTACATATGCACGAGGTGACGAGAGTCCGTGCATAGCTACTATTATACCTAAGTTCGGGTAGTCTAGGACCCAAAAGCATGCTTTACTTGTAATATTTGAAATCTTGTTGTCAATTTAAAATGCTTAAATCATATCGAACTGTGTTAATAAATTTCCAAAAGGCTAGACATCGTTTTCTTGACTTTTAAAAGAGAAATTGCCTTTCCTTGGATAATTGCCCCTTGATGTATTCTTGATTGATTATTTGAATGTGTTATCTTTGTGGAACGTGTTGAACGCTTCGGTGGATTAAGTAGATGCATCTATGGTTCGCGCCATTCGACCCTCTAGCAGTGCACAGTTTAAATATTTGTTGGATCGGGCCGTACGACCTCGGCATGATTTGCGCATGCTTGTATTGCTTGCCTTGATATTTATAAATAACAATATTGCCTCCCTGGTCTGAGATAAACTGATACTTTGATATGGCTTCATTGGCCGGAGATATAATCGTTAAATAATGGGAGAAATATTTTTTGGAGATTCCTTAATTATGAAAGAATTGTTTACTTACTTCAGAATAATGGGCTTACAACCATATTAACTAATCCATGTCTAATTTAATGATATTATTCCATTTATTTATAGCCCATAGTAAGTGTCGAAGTCGACCCCCCGTCACAAACTCGTTGATTTACGTACTCATACTACACTTGCTGCACATTTTTGTGCAGGTACACGTATGTTTAGCGGCCTTGTGGGCGCAGAGGCGCGATTATGGAGGGGACTTAGGGGAGCTGCATTCTATACGACGCTCCGCAACCAGCAGAGTCTCCTTCAGAGTATTGTACTTTCCTTCCTATCCAAATTTGTATTTCGGACAGTTACTGTATTTTTTTTGAATTCCTAGAAAATGCTCATGCACTTGTGACACCGGGTTCTGGGATGATTATGGGATGTTCAGTATTGAAATTGTAATACATTGTTATTTATTCTATAAATACATCTTGTACTTGATAAATGGAAGTGAATTTACGATTTCAAAAATAGAAAAATAAGAATTTAATTAACTATTTAGTGTTGGCTTGCCTGACAGGAGTGTCCGGCACCATCATGACCTTTAACGGATTTTGGGTCGTGACATCAGCTATCGTAGAAGCGGAGGAAGGACCGCACCTGCGAAAGCGCATGTGCAAAGGCAGCCATCGTAGGAGCGGGCAGTGTCGCAGATGCGCGTCGTTCGTCGCTGATGCGTGGCTGCAGGTGCAATCACCTGGGCACAGAAGTGAGTTGAGGTAGCCTGACTGTGGTCCACACCTGTGCGATTTTGTCCGCAGAAGCAGAATCGCAGGTGCGCCAATTGAACCGCAGGTGCGGAAATCACTGAAGGGTAGTGATGTTTTAAATCGGGGTTTGAGCACCTTTGCTCACTTCTTACTCTTCTTGGGTGCGATTGTGGAGCTGGTTAGAGAAGGGATTTCCATCAACTAGTTGAGGTAAGTAATTTCTATCAAATGTGAGTTAAATACATGGTTTATGGGTAGGTTATGACATGTAAATTAGTGAAAATTACGGGTTTAGATGAAAACCTAGGTTTTTGATAAAAATGAGATTCAACCACGAAATTCGTTATGAAATTTAGTAAAAATCATATATTTATGTTCCTAAGGTTATGGGTAATAACTTTCTTTAAACATTTCCGCAATCCGGGCACGCGGGCCCGGGGGTGAATTTTAGGAATCTTGCAATTTAGGTTGGGTAATCACTTAAATGGTAGAATTATTAACTTTTGAGCATAGATTGATTAGTTTATGTAATGTTTGACTAGCTTCGACTCGTTTGGCGTCAAATGTGGATGTTTGAGCGCGTTCTTCAATTGGGAAGTAGACTCTGAGGTGAGGTAAGTCTCCTTTCTAACCTTGTAAGAGGGAATTAACCCCATATGTAATTAAATAAATGTTTGTACTTAATTGTGGGGGCTACGTACGTACGAGGTGACGAGAGTCCGTACGTAGCTACTATTATGCTATTATCTGGGTAGTTTAGGACCTGTATCATGCTATACTTGAAATGTTTGTGCCCTTACTTGCTAATATAATCACTTAGTCATGATAGAAATTGAAAAAAGAATTTTATAAGGTTGAATTCACTTACTTGAAGGTTTGTATGAAATACTTGACTGTAAATTAGAAACTTGTGTTTTCTTGAAAATAATTGTTATTTGTGGATCGGGCCGAGCGCCTCGGTAGTAAATAGATGCATCTATGGTTCGCGTCATTCGACCCTTCGGCAGTGCACAATTTAAATATTTTATTGGATCGGGCCGTACGACCTCGGCATAATTGTACATGCTAATTATTTGGAAATTCTCCATGATTTATTCTGCTTAAATGCCTGAAAATGTAAGTTGCTAAATAGTATTACTGAAATTTCTGTTATAATTATGAAAGAAGGACTTATCTCTTCCTGTTGTTGAACTGAAGATATCATTCATGATATCCATGCTTAGCATAGTACTTTAATTATATTATTATTGGCCTAGTATGTGTCAAGTCGATCCTTCGCCACTACTTCTTCGAGGTTAGGCGGGATACTTACTGGATACATATTGTTTATGTACTCATACTACACTTCTGTACTTAATTGTACAGGATCTGAGATTGGTTCATCTAGTTACCCTCTCGGCGCGCATACTTGATCTTGGACCGAGACTTCATGGTGAGCTGCCCCTTCTAAGTCGTTTAGTAGCATGCCAGAGTTTCTCTTTTATTTTTATCTCTCTATTCTATTTCAAACAGTAAGATAGTCATCTTTTGTATATTCTACTAGTTGCCCACACACTTGTGACACCAGATCTTGGCACATATTAGTAGACTTTGATTTTTGGATTGTAATACAATAGTTATAACTGCTTTTAGATGTTTCCGTTTGTTTGCCTTAAAAATCCTTTATTTACCAAATATTTTAAAATAAGTAAGGCTAAATGAGAAATCACTAAGTTGTTCACTGTTGGCTTGTCCAGTAACGGTGTTGGACGCCATCATGGCCGGACATGGAGTTGGGTCGAGACAATATGGTATCAGAGCACTAGGTTCACATAGGTCTCACAAATTATGGGCAGGCCTAATAGAGTCTTGCGGATCAGTGCGGAGACGTCCGTACTTATCTTCGAGAGGCTATGAGGTGTTAGGAAACTACTCATTATTCATCTCCTATCGTGCAATTGATGGTATACTAAATTTTCTTCTTTTATTCTCTCACAGATGGTGAGGACGCGTACGGCAGACGTTCCAGACCCGGGAGGAGCTGCTCCCTCCGTTGCTAGAGGCCGAGGCAGAGGTCAGGGGAGGGAACCGGCCTGAGGTAGGGGACGAGGGCATCCCAAAGCTTCCCCAGTAGCACCACCAGCGAATCCAGTGGAGGATCCCATTATTGAGGAGCAGGGCAAGGCGCCTGCAGCAGAGCCAGCGCCGGTAGATTTTATGACGGCACCGGGCTTTCAGGAGGTCATGGGCCATATGTTACGGTTCATGGATTCTATGACCCAGGCTGGTTTATTTCCAGCAGACCCAGCCACATCTCAGGCGGGAGGGGGAGCACAGAACCTTACTGCCCAGGCTCCCGGGCATACAGCTGCAGTGTATTAGACTCTGGGTACATTACCCACGGACGGGGCCCAACCAGTTGCAGCAGTGGCACCTGAGCCTAGACCGACTGCGGATAGCGATCCACAGAATTTATTGGACAGATGGACTAGGTTACACCCTCCAGTCTTCGGAGGCGAGCGTCATGAGGATGCCCAGGATTTCATTGATAGGTGCAGGGACTGACTGCACAACATGAGGATACTGGAGTCTCATGGGGTTGACTTCACTACTTTCCTGCTGGAGGGCAGGGCCCGTAGGTGGTGGCAGTCTTATCTTCTTGGCAGACCAACGGGTTATCCTCCCATGACTTGGAGCCAGTTCACATAGCTTTTACTGTATAGGTGTATTCCACCCTCTGAGAGGGAAGATTTGCGGTAGTAGTTTGAGCAGCTTGAGTAGGGTTAGATGTCAGTGACCGATTATGAGGCGAGGTTTTCTGAGTTGTCTCGCTATGCACTTATGATACTTCCTACGGACACAGAGAGTGTGCGGAGGTTTGTTGCAGGGCTGCACTCTGGTATTAGGGCTAATATGGCCTGAGAGGTTGAGATGGGGACTTCTTATCATCTGGTAGTAGAGATCGCTCAGAGGATGAGGGCTACCATCAGAGAGGAAGAGAGAAGATACAGCAGGACAAGAGGGCCCATTTCTCTGGAGAGTTTAGAGGTGCCCCGGCTAGGGGCAGAGGTCAGTTTGGGAGGAGTCAGCCTAGCAGGCCCCCATATTCATCACCACCACCTCCTCGAGGTGCTACAACGTGCCCCTATTTCAGCGCCATGCCAGAGAGTTCTTACCGCCCACCAGCTATCCAGGGTTCTTCCAGTGGGTACTCAGGTCACCAGGGTTCTTCTAGCTCCTATTTTAGTGCCATGTCGGAGAGTTCATACCGCCCACTGCTATTCAGGCTTCTTCCAGTGGGTCGACATGCCATTAGGGTCAGACATCAGGGCAGCAGATCGCTGCATCGAGGTGCTATTTTGGGTGCGAAGATCTCGGTCTCATGAGGAGATTCTGCCCCAGGCTTCGGGGCAAGGCAGTACAGTAGAGCCAGCAGCCCACGATTGCATCACCGACTGTCCGGCTGCCCAGAGGTAGAGGGAAACTGGTAGGGGCCGTCCTAGAGGTGGAGGCTAGGTAGGGGGAGGCCAGTCAGTTACTGTTCAGTCAGGCGGGGGCCAGCCCGCCGGCGCTTCAGCCAGATTCTATTCTTTTCCGGCCAGACCAGATGCATTGGCCTCAGATGCCGTGATCTCAGGTATTATTTCTGTATGCGGTAGGGATGCTTCGGTATTATTTGATCCAGGGTCTACCTATTTATATGTGTCATCTCTATTCGCTCATTTTATGGATATTCCTCGTGAATCCTTGGGTACTCCTGTTTATATGTCCACTCCTGTGGGCGATTCTGTGGTTGTGCATCGAATCTACCGGTCCTGTGTGGTCACATTCTGTGGTTATGAGACCAGAGCGGACCTTCTGTTGCTTGATATGATCGACTTTGAGGTCATCCTGGACATGGACTAGTTATCCCCATAACACGTTGTCCTTGATTGTCATGCCAAGACTATTACCTTAGCGATGCCGGAATTACCGAGATTAGAGTGGAAGGGTTCCTCGGTTAGTACAGCTAGTCAGGTCATCTCTTTTCTGAAGGCTCGACATATGGCCGAGAAGGGTTGTTTGGCTTATCTAGCTTATGTTTGGGACACCACCGCAGAGTCTCCGACGTTTGATTCAGTGCTAGTAGTCTGGGAGTTCACCGATATGTTTCTTTCTAACCTTCCAGGCATGCCGCCAGATCGTGATATTGATTTCTGTATTGATTTGGCTCCAGAAACCCAGCCTATATCTATCCCACTGTACCGTATGGCTCCAAAAGAATTGAAGGAGTTGAAGGAGCAGCTAGAGAAGTTGTTAGCAAAGGGGTTTGTGAGACCAAGTATTTCATCTTGGGGTGTACCAGTGTTATTTGTGAAGAAGAAAGATGGGACTATGCAGATGTGCATTGATTACTGCTAGTTGAACAAGGTTACCATCAACAACAAGTACCCCGCTGCCATGTATCGATGATTTGTTTGACCAGTTGTAGGGTGCTAGGTTATTTTCTAAGATCGATTTGAGATCGGGGTACCATCAGTTGAAGATCCAGGACTCAGATGTTCCGAAACCTGCCTTCCGTACCAGATATGGTCATTATGAGTTTCTAGTGATGTCCTTCGGCTTGACTAATGCCCCCAACGGCTTTCATGGATTTGATGAACAGAGTGTTTAGGCCTTATATTGATTCCTTTGTTATTGTCTTCATTGATGATATCTTGATTTACTCACATAGCCTGGGGGAGCACGAGCAGCATTTGAGAGTGGTACTTTAGACATTGCGAGAACATGAGCTAAATGCTAAGTTCTCTAGATATAGGTTTTGGCTAGAGTCTGTGGCATTCTTGGGGTATGTTGTATCAGGAGAGGGTATTAAAGTGGATCCCAAGAAGATTGAGGCAGTTCAGAGTTGGCCTCGTCCCACTTCGGCGACTGAGATCAAGAGTTTCTTGGGGTTAGTAGGCTATTATCTCCGGTTTGTGGAGGGATTTTCATCCATTGCATCTCCTTTGACTAGATTGACCCAGAAGGGTGCCCCATTTTGTTGGTTTGATGATTGTAAGGCGAGCTTTCAGAAGCTCAAGACAGTCTTGACTACGACACCGGTTTTAGTGTTGCCTTCCGGTTCGGGGATGTATACTGTGTATTGCGATGCTTCACGCATTGGCTTGGGTTGTGTATTGATGCAGGAGAGGCGAGTTATTGCATACGCTTCACGTTAGCTGAAGTCCCATGAGAATAATTATCCTGTGCACGATTTAGAGTTAGCCGCGATTGTTCGTGCCCTTAAGATATGGAGGCATTATCTTTATGGGGTGTCATGTGAGGTTTATACTGATCATCACAGCTTATAGCATTTTTTCAAGCAAAGGGATCTCAATTTGAGGCAGCGTAGATGGCTCGAGTTACTGAAAGATTATGACATCACCATTTTTTATCATCCAGGCAAGGCAAATGTGGTCACGGATGCCTTAAGCCAAAAGGCAGAGAGTATGGGTAGCTTGGCATTTATTTCACCGGATGAGAGGCCACTAGCTTTGGACATCCAGTCCTTGGCTAACAGACTTGTGAGGTTGGATATTTCAGAGCCCAGCCGAGTTCTTGCATGTGTTGTTGCTCAGTCTTCATTATTGGGGCAAATCAATGCCCGACAGTTTGATGATCCGCACTTGGCAGTTCTTAGAAAGACGGTACTACAGGGTGGTGCCAAGGAGGTATCTATTTGCGATGATGGTGTTCTGCGACTCCAGGGCCGTCTATGTGTTCCTAATATAGGTGGCTTGAGGGAGAGGATTCTAGAGGAGGCACACAGTTCTCGGTATTCTATTCATCCAGGTGCTACGAAGATGTATCATGACCTGAGACAGCACTATTGGTGGTAGCGGATGAAGAAAGACATAGTGGAGTATGTAGCTAGGTGTCTAGATTGCCAGCAGGTCAAGTTTGAACACCAAAGGCCAGGTGGCCTACTTCAGCAGATGACTATACCTGAGTGGAAATGGGAGCGCATCACTATGGACTTCGTAGTTGGGTTGCCACGGACGTTGCAGAAGTTTGATGTAGTTTGGGTCATTGTCGACAGGTTGACCAAGTCGGCACACTTCATTTCTGTTATGACTACATATACTTCAGAGAAATTGGCCCAACTTTATATTAGGGAGATAGTTCGGTTGTACGGTGTGCCTGTTTCCATCATATCAGATAGAGGCCCTCAGTTCACTTCACATTTCTGGAGATCCGTACAGAGTGAGTTGGGGACCCGTGTAGAGCTCAGCACATCATTTCATCCACAGACCGACGGGCTGTTAGAGCGGACAGTTCAGATATTAGAAGACATGCTGAGAGCATGTATGATTAACTTTGGGGGACAGTGGGATCAGTGTTTGCCTTTGGCTGAGTTTGCTTACAACAACAGTTATCAGTCCAGCATCGAGATGGCCCCATTTGAGACTTTATATGGTTCGAGCACGGCGAGGCTAGGTTATATGGTACTGATCTAGTGAAGGATGCCTTGGAGAGGGTAAAGTTAATTCAGGAGCGACTTCGCACACTGCAGTCCAAACAGAAGAGTTACGCGGATCAGAAGGCACGTGATGTATCATTTATGGTAGGCGAGAAGGTTCTCTTGAAAGTCTTGCCGATGAAGGGTATTATGAGATTTGGAAAGAAGGGAAAGTTGAGCCCAAGGTTTATAGGCCCATTTGAGGTGTTGAGGCGAGTTGGGGAGGTTGCTTATGAGCTTGCTTTACCTCCTAGCCTATCAGAGGTTCATCCAAGTTTTCACGTGTCTATGCTCCGGAGATATCATGTAGACCTGTCGCAAGTGTTAGACTTCAGCACTATTCAGCTAGATGAGAGCTTGGGTTATGAGGAGGAGCCAATTGCCATTGTTGCTAGACAGGATCGCCAATTGAGATCCAAGAGTATTTCCGCGGTAAAGGTTCAGTGGAGGGGCCAACCAGTCGAGGAGGCGACCTGGGAGTCCGAGGAGGACATGCGGAGCAGATATCCACACTTATTCAGCACTTCAGGTATGAATCTAAACCCGTTCGAGGATGAACGTTTGTTTAAGAGGTGGAGAATGTAACGACCCGACCGGTCGTTTTACTTTCTAGAACCCCGTTCCCCTAAATAAGACTTCCCGTACTTGTTTTTCATGATTTATGACTTGCGGGGATGGTTGGTTCGGGTTTTGGAAGAGTCTGGGTTAGAATCGGAACCCTTGGTTCCTTAAGGTTGGCTTAAAAGGCCAAGTTTGACTTCGATCAATATTTTCAGTAAACGGCCTCATAATAGGGATTTGACGATTCCAATAGGTTCGTATGATGATTTCGGACATGGGCGTATGTTCGGATCGGGTTTTGGAGCGCCCAATAGTGAAAGTTGGTTCTTGAAGAACTTTGAAGTTCTTTAAATTTGGTTTAGAGTGGGTTTTGGTGATATCGACGTCCAAACGGAAATCCGAGATCGGGAATAGTTCTGTAAAGTCATTTAAGACTTGCACGCAAAGTTTGGTGTCATTCCGAGTAGTGTAAGCATGTTTCGGCGCATTGGAAGTAAATTGAGGAACTTGAAGTTCTTAAGTTTGATTCAATTGGTTTTAGGGTGTGATTCTTAGTTTTAATGTTGTTTTGGGCGTTTCGAGAGTTCGAGCGATTCCGTTTTCTGATTTCAAACTTGTTGGTATGTTCGGACGGGGCCCCGAGTGTCGATCGGACGAGGCTCGGACCAAGTTCAAATTTGGAAGGCAAAGCTGAAGCTCCAACTACTGTCATAATCGCACCTGCGCTTGGTCAGCCACAGGTGAGGTCCCCATGATTGCAGATGCGTCCCAGCATAGGCAGCCCAGCCATCGCAGAAGCGGAGGAAGAACCGCACCTGCGAAAGGGCATGTGCGAAGGCAGTCATCGCAGGAGCGGGCAGTGTCGCAGATGCGCGTCGTTTGTCGCTGATGCGTGGCCGCAGGTGCGATCACCTGGTCGCACAAGCGAGTTGAGGAAGCTTGGCTTTGGTCCGCACATGCGCGAGTTTGTCCGCTGAAGCAGAATCGCAGGTGCGCCAATTGAACCGCAGGTGCGGAAATCACTGAAGGGCGGTGATGTTTTAAATCGGGGTTTGATCACTTTTGCTCACTTCTTACTCTTCTGGGGGGCGATTTTGGAGCTGGTTAGATAGGGGATTTCCATCAACTAGTTGAGGTAAGTAATTCCTATCAAATGTGAGTTAAATACATGGTTTATGGGTAGGTTATGACATGTAAATTAGTGAAAATTACTGGTTTAGATGAAAACCTAGGTTTTTGATAAAAATGAGATTCAACCACGAAATTCGTTATGCAATAGTAAAAATCATATATTTATGTTTCTAAGGTTATGGGTAACAACTTTCTTTAAAATTTTCCGAAATCCGGGCACGCGGGCCTGGGGGTGAATTTTAGGAATCTTGCAATTTAGGTTGGGTAATCACTTAAATGGTGGAATTATGAACTTTTGAGCATAGATTGATTAGTTTATGTAATGTTTGACTAGTTTCGAGGCGTTTGGCATCAAATTTGGAGGTTTGAGCGCGTTCTTGAATTGGGAAGTATACTTTGAGGTGAGGTAAGTCTCCTTTCTAAACTTGTAAGAGGGAATTAACCCCATAGGTGAATTAAATAAATGTTTGTACCTAATTGTGGGGGCTACGTACGTACGAGGTAACGAGAGTCCGTACGTAGCTACTATTATGCTTTTGTTCGGGTAGTTTAGGACCCGTATCATGCTATACTTGGAATGTTTGTGCCCTTACTTGCTAATATAATCACTTAGTCATGATAGAAATTGATAAAAAAAAAATTATAAGGTTGAATTCACTTACTTGAAGGTTTGTATGAAATACTTGACGGTAAATGAGAAACTTGTGTTTTCTTGAAAATAATTGTTATTTGTGGATCGGGCCGAGAGCCTCGGTAGTAAATAGATGCATATATGGTTCGCGTCGTTCGACCCTCCAGCAGTGCACAGTTTAAATATTTTGTTGGATTGGGCCGTACGACCTCGGCATAATTGTGCATGCTAATTATTTGGAAATTCTCCATGATTTATTCTGCTTAAATGCGTGGAAATGTAAGTTGCTAAATAGTATTACTGAAATTTCTGTTATAATTATGAAAGAAGGACTTATCTCTTCCTGTTGTTGAACTGAAAATATCATTCATGATATCCATGCTTAGCATAGTACTTTAATTATAATATTATTGGCCTAGTAAGTGTCAAGTCGACCCCTCGTCACTACTTCTTCGAGGTTAGGCGGGATACTTACTCGGTACATATTGTTTATGTACTCATACTATACTTTCGTACTTAATTGTACATGATTTGAGGCTGGTACATCTAGTTACCCGCCCGGCGCGCATACTTGATCTTGGACCGAGACTTCACGGTGAGCTGCCCCTTCTGAGCCGTTCAGTAGCATGCCAGATTTTCTCTTTTGTTTTTATTTGTCTATTCTGTTTCAGACAGTAGGATAGTCATCTTTTGTATATTCTACTAGTTTTCTACACACTTGTTACACCAGATCTTGGCACATATTAGTAGACTTTTATTTTTGGGTTGTAATACAATAGTTATAACTGCTTTTAGATGTTTCCGTTTGTTTGCCTTAAAAATCCTTTATTTACCAAATGTTTTAAAATAAGTAAGGCTAAATGGAAAATCACTAAGTTGTTCACTGTTGGCTTGTCCAGCAACGGTGCTGGACGCCATCATGGCCGGACATGGAGTTGGGTCGTGACACTTTTAAGGAACTAATTTCGTCCTGTGTACATACTCAACAATACGCAATTGAAAGTTTATTACTACCAGTATATAGTTTCCGTGCAATGCACGAACATAGAGACTAGTACTATATTAAAAGCACGAATGCCTCTAGCAAAATGTCCTTCGCTTTTTTTACCCTTTTAAAATATAGTTCACATTAGACAAAATAGTCATTTAATTATTTTCCTAAAATTGAGTTGTTTAAAATCAACTAAAATTATGGCTATTAAATCTTTCCTTATTTGAATAATGTAGGAACTCCTAATATATAGAAACTTAAAATTATCCTTATAAAAATACTTTCCTTAGCAATAATTTTGCAAAGTAAACTATGTTAAAAGTTGAACTTTTAAGTTAATGATTTAAAACACATAATATTAACCCTGTTAAAAGTAATATTAGATGTTAAACTCTTTGCATTATACGAGACTTCTTAGATCAACTAATATTGTTATTTGTGAATTTTTAAACGTGGGTATTGTTTTAATGAAGAATTGACACAAATAGCCGCCTACCTAATCTCTTCAACTAAAAATAGTCCGCGGATGTATAATTATGTATAATTAATGTATAACATGCGTATAACTATATGATATAAATTTATAATTTATGTATCGGCTAGAAAAAGTAAACAATTAATTTGGATGGCTATTTGTGTAACAATACCTTTTTTTATTGTAAAGACAAATAATATTTTAATCATTACTCGGATAGTTTAAAGTTCTAATCAACTATTTAATTGGATTTGTTATTAGATGTGTCTAATATCAAACTATTTGGTATAATATTGGTTCATAATTAAAAATAATTGACTTTTATTTCAAGGAGGTGTAGGAGCAACCATCACTTTCAAATTTCTAAAACACCAAAATTATCGATTTCTTTATTCATATTATTTGACAAATCTTTGAATATTTACAATAAAAGTATGTCACACAAAATATTTAACTGAATGTAGTTTTCAAAAAACAAGTTCAAACAAAATGCAGTAGTTTTGAATTCAGAATTAGATTACTTAAACACCAATAGTTTTTATGAGATATTTCAAAAATATGATGTTCATGCTAAAACTAAAAGGGAAGCATGATTACTTGTGAAGTTGAGCAGAAGAAATTATAGAAGCGTGTAACGACCCGACCGGTCATTTCGAGAGATATAGCCTAGTTTCCCCTTTTCTGTTTCTTCTTGTATCCTTCAGCTATATTGTGTTATACCGGGTTAGTTGGTTCGGGTCCGGAGTGGTTTCGGAGTGAATTGAGACACTTAGTCTCTAAAGTAGAAGCTTAAGTTGGAAAAGTCAACCGGATGTCAAACTATATGTAAACGACCTCGGATTCAATTGGGGCAGTTCTCTCACTTGAGTCATTTTTTCCATGACTGAATACATTTGAATTGTTGCATATTGGCGCGCGGATGGCACGATTTGTGGCTCTGAGTTATATTGGTATGGCATGTCTGTGGGTTAGTTGTGTTTAATAATATAAGGTCATTGGACCCACAATGGGTACTGTCGGGTTTGATTACAGTATATTTGGGAAGATGACATTGAAAGTCGGCTAAGAAAGGGATTATGGTTCTGGGTGGGGCGAGAGAGCTCTATGACGTGCTGATCTGATAATAGATTATGAGATTTTGCGTGTTTCTTTTATTATCAACAGTGTATGAAGTTTTGGGGTGATGTTTGGTTCTATATGGGGTTTAATACTAGTACTTGGTTGGTTTTGGAGTAGTTACTGTGATCAGGAATGGTGCCACGAGCACGCGAGTTGTGTAAAACATTAGTTGATTATATCTGTGGTTATAGTTATGGCTCGATGCAGCTCGTTCAGTCTTATACATTATGTAAATGTGAGATTCAGGTCTTGAAAAGAATTCTGGAGGTTAGAAATTTGGCTCCAAGGTTTTTGGGCTAAGCTTAAATTAATGATTTTCAGTTATGTTGTGTGGTCAGGCCTATATAGAATAGGGTGACGTGATATCACCCCCGGGTGCGTGCATGGTAAGGTGGAATAGTGATTTGATGGTCTGGAAATAACTCCCAGCACGTTCGAGGATGAATGTATGTTTAAGTGGGGGAGGATGTAAGGACTCGGCCGGTCATTTCGAGAGTTATAGCCCCATTTCTCCCATTTCTGCTTCTTCTTGTGTCCTTCAGCTATATTGTATTATACCGGATTAGTTGGTTCAGGTCCAGAGTGGTTTCGGAGTGAATTGAGACACTTAGTCTCTAAAGTAGAAGCTTAAGTTGGAAAAATCAACCGGATGTCGATCTATGTGTAAACGACCTCAGATTCAAATTCTGATGATTCCAATAGCTCCGTATAGTAATTTTGGACTTAGAAACATGTCCATAAAATTATTTAGAGATCCGTAGTGGAATTAGGCTTGAAATGGCGAAAGTTAAATTTTGAGAAGTTTGACCGGGGGGTTGACATTTTGATATCGGGGTCAGAATCTGATTCTGGAAGTTGGAATAGTTTCGTAATGATAAATGTGTCTTGTGTGCAAACTTTGAGGTCATTCGGATGTGGTTTGGTAGGTTTCGGCGTTGTTTGCGGAATTTGAAAGTTTAGAAGTTCTTAGGCTTGAATCCGAGGGTAATTTGGTGTTTGATATCGTTTTGAGTGATTCGAGGGCTCGACTAAGTTCGTATGTTGATATATGACTCGTTAATATGTTGGTTGAGGTCCCGAGGGGTGATTCTGGGTGGTTAACGGATTGTTTGAAGTTGGAAAGATGCAGTTGAAGCTGCTGCAACTTGTATTTCCGCACCTGTGGAATAGGAACCGCAGGTGCGAGCTGCAGAATCAGGTATTTGGGCGCAGAAGCGAAAGAGAGAAGGATTTGCCGCACCTGCGATGGACGCAGAAGCGTGGAAGCGAGCGTAGGTGCGTGTTGTATCCGCAAGCGCGATGATAATTCTGCATCTGCGATGATCGCAAATGCGGTTCCTTGGTCGCAGGAATGGGGACTGCGTTTCAGTGATTCTCCGCAGAAGCGGAGCTTGGTCCGCAGATGCGGAAATGCAGTCGCAAGTGTGAAAAGTCTAGGCAAAACAAATAAAAGCAGGACTTCGAGATTTTTCACCATTTTTAACATTTTGGACTCGGGCTTAGGCGATTTTGAAGAGGATGTTCGAGGGGAATTGTGAGGTAAGCTTCTTATGCTTGATTTTGATCATAAATCTTGTTTCCCCATTGATTTTTTCCACCTAGTTTGTGTGGGTTGAGGTGAAATTGGGAGATTAGGGCTTGAGAATTTGAGAGTGGATTTTGGGGATTTGGAAGGGCAAATAATGTCAGATTTTGATGCATTTAGTATGGCTTGACTCGTGAGTGAGTGGGCTTTCGGGTTTTATGACTTTTGTCGGATTTCGAGACGTGGGCCCAGGGGTCGAATTTGAGCCGATTTCAATTTTGGGCTAGATTTCAGTAGTTTCTTGTGGAATTGATCCTTTTAGCCAATATTGATTATCTCGTACTGTTTGTGACTACATTCGGGAAGCTCGAAGGCCGATTCGAGAGGCAAGGGAATTGCGAAGTAGATATTTGCTCGGATTGAGGTAAGTAACGGTTGTAAATCTAGTCCTGAGAGTATGAAACCCCGAATTTTTGTGTCATGCGACTATTTGGAGGTGACGCACATGCTAGGTGACGGGCGTGTGGGCATGCACCATTGGGGATTTGTGACTTGGTCCGTCCCATAGCAACTGTAAAGTTGAACAACCAGTTGTAGCTATATGGTCTTTATGTGCTTTAGAAAACTTTATTGTAAATTATGCTAGATACCATGTCTAGGCCTTATGCCAATATTGTTTGGACCCTTGGAGGTTGTTTCTTACTGACCTCTCACTTTATTAGTTGATATCCCGTACTCAGTCATGTTCATGTATTCTTACATCATAGCTCAGTCTCTGTTATTGTATTTGTTGCATCATGTTAATGTTGTTTGGGCTGATTTCTTTGATTTTTGAGAGCCCGAGAGACTAGAGGGGTTTATGACTGAGTGAGGCCGAGGTCCTGTTTGTGAGGTATTATACCTTGGCACGTAAGTTGTCCGTGCAGATTCTGATATGATATTATAGAACGTGAGTTGTCCGTGCAGCATATGAGTTGTCCGTGCAGATTATAGCGCTAGGGTTGTAGGAGCCCTCCGGAGTCTGTACACACCCCCAGTGAGCGCAGGTACCTACTGAGTGCGAGTGTCGAGTGCTGAGTAATTAGGAGGCATGAGCGATTGGGAGGCATGAGTGATTGTGAGGTTGGAGTGATTGGGAAGACTGAGTGATGTTTTGTTCGAGGGGCGGTATATGATTTCATCCGTTGTGCTCATAGCTGCTTTGAGTCCTTGTTTGAGAATTGTTGAAAGATATTTTTATTGGTTTTACCTGAACTAGATTTAAACAAACCGATTTGACTTAAACACTGGTTTTTAAAGCATGTTGTACTTTACGAAATTTTTGTGATATGAACTATACTTGCTTCTAGATCGTCACTACTTCTCAGCCTTTATTTACTTCTGTTGCTTACTGAGTTGGTGTACTCATGTTACTCCCTGCACCTTGTATGCAGATCCAGGAATTTTTGGTCACGATAGCGGTTATTGATATTCCTGTAGCTGATCATTGGAGTTAACAAGGTAGCTGCCTGGCGATTGCAACCCTGTTTTCTCCTTCTTTATCTCCCCCTTAGTTGTATTTTGGATTTTCCCCAGACTATATTAGTCTTATTATTGTCGGACCAGTTTTTAGTAGTTGCTCATGACTCAGTGACACCCCGATGTTTGGGGTTGTTCATTCTGCATTTCTATTTTTGAGTTCAACCCTTGTTTCTTTTATGAAATTTTGCTATACAAGACGTCTTTTGGTATATCTTTGAATGAATTATCGTAGTATTGTGGGAGTCGGCTGGCCTAGTACCATCGATAGGCACCATCACGACTGGTTTGAGTTTAGGGTCGTGACAAGTTGGTATCAGAGTCCTAGGTTACATAAGTCTCATGAGTCATGAGTAGGTTTAGTAGAGTCTTGCGGATCGGTACGGAGACGTCTGTACTTATCTTCGAGAGGTTGCCGAACCCTTAGAAAAATTTCATTTTCTTGTATTCTATCGTGCGGAATTGATTCAGCTTGAAACATAACTCTTTGAATTCCTTCCACGAATTTTGTATGCGCATACGAGCGCTCGGTATCAGCTGTGCATCGCTGGCTTGTGATTCTATGAATGAGGTTCGAGTCTGTGTTTTGTTGATGGGCCAGTCTAGAGGACTTGAGGCCGGGGTTAGACCGCAGCTTAGGCTCTGTAGTTTCGATTGTGAGAACTTGTACATATGGACCCCTATATCCAGTAATATCCCCACGAGTAGGATTTGTGGCTCGATGAGCGATTGAATGGCTATATGGTAAGTATGATGTGACTGCAGGATGTGTTCAGATGGGTTGAATTTGATGAATAAAGTTTGCTTATGACTCAAGAGTTTGCTATTAGGTACTCGATTTCTGTCTTGATGTGACATATAGTCTCGATTTGTGAGTATATTGAAGGATCTTCCACGTTGTTAAATTGTGGGACAAATTAAATTCTCATATCTTGTCAATGAGTTTGGACTCCAGAATAGTAAGTAATTGTGTAGTAATTGTGGTTTCGAATGGGTATTTCTGATGTTGATGGCTCGAGAAATATGATCTTCGAAGAGATTTAGAGTCGGTAACATTTTATTGGTTCAGGTGCGACAGAGATGCATTTCGATTTGATGCAATAGTTGGGCAACAAAGTATAAGGGAAGACATGATGGGAAGTGTTTCGCAGTGGTTGAAGTACTAGCAGGTCAAGTAGGAGAAGTAGAGGTTGAGAAGTCTCTTAAAGAAGATGATTTAACCGAAGCAAGAGTGGCAGATTAGCATACGTATTCTGCGGTAGGGTAGTCGCGCGCCTTAAGAAAGTGTAGAACGGCTTGGAATCGTGATAGAATATGATTTTGCCTACAGACTTTATTTGGAGTGATGGTTACTATACGAAGAAAGATTGAATATGGTAGAAAGGAGTTTGTTTGAAATGAAGAGGGATGTGAAGATCCGATTATCGTTTCAGGCGCAATATGACTTGAGTTCGTAAGGTATTGTTGAACTTTCAGTAGATGTCAATAGGGAAAGTGCAGACTTATAAATATGGTGGGCGAGCATGAACTCAGGAGGATTTACTGATTATGTAGTCGTTGCACTAGTGCAGTGTCGTCGAAAAATGTCGGTAAGGAATTCCACATGTGGGTTACCTCCTGTGAGCAGTTAGCGGTGGTGTGATGTTGATGAAGCTTTTGCGAGGAATATTACTTGCAACTCAGTAAGGGGTCAAGTGTGTGACTGTGGCTGATGATTCAGAATGTTCATGAAAAGCTTAACAAAAGACTTCGAGAAGTCTGGCGAGTTAACGGTGCGAGATCATGGTAATTTAGAAGGAGAAATCCTTACGGTTTTTAAGTTTATATAATTGCAGCTTAAAGCTAAGTGGGGGAGCCTGCTATTGAAAATTTGATTTCATGATTATGGATTAAATTTTAGTTTTTGTCTCAGGCATACTTGTGGATTAGTTATGTCTTGTAGAGTTTGAGATCGAGGATGACTCGAGTAAAGAAATTCCTGAATACAGGTTATATTACACTTTATGAGTATATGAAAATCATGGGACGATCGAGTTGTTATTGTTGGATGTAGTATGCACGAAGTATGAATTTTATTGGTGACATTAAGGCAGGGTTACTTTTTTAAGTGTGGTCAAGCTAAGGGAACACGTGTCTTTCGGCCCGTTCGGGCGGTGCAATTTAGATTTGAACAGAGTGGAGGACTCTCTAGAAGGTTCTAATGGGTTCAAGATTTATATATAGTAATTGAGAATGTTTCTGGACTTGTGTATGGATAAAATCTGAGATTTGCATTTGAAGGTGTCGGGACTTGCGGTAATTTTGTAGGACTATGGGTTCTATATTTTAGTATAAGAAAGGAAAAAGGAACAATTTTAAATTCACATAAGGTATTTTCAGAGTGAGTATTACAATCAGGGTATTTATGAAGGTGCTTAAGAAGAATACAATTGCTTAAGGGCCGTGGGGCATTGTGGTTCTATGCTAAGGTTTGTGGGGTGAGTTGTGGCTAAAGATCATGGCGATTTAGCAAGGAGAAGTATCAATCTGAAGACAAATTCGGAAGGGACTCGGAGTAATAGGACAACATGGTAATAGATATGATCGGTTATTTTGGGTGCTTATGATGTGGGGGTTTTCTACAGGTACTTTGTGGCAATACTCTTGGATTTGGCGACCTGCGTGGCTGGGTTGAGTTAGAGAGATTCGGTTCTAATAGCTTGGTTGTGTGCAAATAGGTTTTGAAGGGTTCTCAATGGTTTTTACCACGGTTCGAGGAGTATATTTCCTGCCGGCGTGAGGAATATGTTGCGTATTGGGATTTTCTCCGGGAGGAGATCAAATTGAAGGTTTCTGATTGATCGGATATGTATTCTGCTTGTGACTCAGAGTGATTATGAGATTCTCATACTCTTCACATGATGGCATGGTAGACGTGGTGTATTGTGTGGGATTGATATTTGCTTGTGCAAGGTCACAATTCAGTTTTGAAGGGAAGGACATAAATTCGTAGGCAGCATGGACGGTTTCAGATGACTAGGTAAATCTTATTACTAATCGGTATGGTTTGATGAGAGCATACATTTTATAAGGGGCAATGTGTTTTGATTCATCGATACTTCATTGGTATTGCGGCACTTTCCTGGTTGATCGACTGCTGATATTCAAATTTTGCTATATGGCACGGGAGAATTATAGAAGTATTTCTNATGGAATGATTGTGTATGAGAGATGTGTTAGACATTTGGGCGGTGGAG
Organism: Nicotiana otophora; assembly: GCA_000715115.1. Lineage (NCBI taxonomy): Eukaryota > Viridiplantae > Streptophyta > Magnoliopsida > Solanales > Solanaceae > Nicotiana > Nicotiana otophora. Next base: position 40,626 of record AWOL01S0057484.1, read on the forward strand.
TTGGGATCAGATATGGAGATTCGTGTGTTCTATGGATTTGGAGACTGAGAGTTCTTAAGAGCAGATTGTTTCATGGTTGTGGACTGTGAAGTCATGGCCGAAGCTAGCTAAATGATAGTATGTGTTGTGATTCATTCATTATGGGCTTTCGGAGGTTATTTATCCATTTATGGGTGCCCGAAGTTGATTTGGGGGGTCCATTGGTAGGCCCAATTAGGATGTGTATTCTATACCGAGCCGGACTGGTTGGCTTTATACTGCTATTGTTGAGGGATGTGCCATTCAGGTGTTATTGAGCTTATTCGTGTTCTGAAATGATCTGTGAGTTACTCCTCTATGCTACGAGGAGTTGTGATTCGTTGGTTATAAGCACACCTGGTGCGGTTCTATTTGGGCTTTATAGTGGAATTTGAGCGAGCTGAGTAATTGGGTATTGCATGGTTGATGGCGTATGGGTTATGTTCTTTCGGGTTTTGTGTGGCATTGTATCATCTGCTTCTCCATGGTTATGGTAATGCACTTTGAGTACTTGATGTCGAATTGTGCGTAGTTATTGATTTGGATCATGGTGGCTCGAGGTATCTCATATGGGCCAGTGTTATGGTTCTACGATGTGTGATGGGTTCTTAACATTGCATTGGGGTGGTACCCATCGAGCTTGCGGGACGGTTCTCTTGTTTGAGTCATTTTCGTGATTGAGTA
>AWOL01S0057486.1:0-14922 GCA_000715115.1 Nicotiana otophora
CATGGTGTTCCTATTTTTCTTATGACTGTTGTGGTGATACTAATATTTAGTAATATTGTCTCCTTTTACTTTGCATCTTTCTTCTGGATTTCATGGTGTTCCTATTTATCCTACGATTGTTGTTGTGATACTAGTATTGTCTCCCTTTTTGCCCTTCTGTCTTTTTGTTTTTTTTTTTGAGCCGAGGGTCTTTCGGAAACAGCCCCTCTACTCCTTCGGGGTAGGGATAAGGTTTGCGCATACACTACCCTCCCCAGACCCCATTAGTGGGATTTTACTGGGTTGTTATTGTTGTTTCCTTTTTAGTCAATCCCAAAAATAATGACACTTTTCTATATTTAGTAACAATTCAACTTTAAAAGATCCATTTTACCCTTAATGTGTTGATTTATAGCCACTAATATTTCTATGGCTTGTTTTAGACCACAAATTCCAAAAGTATTTCTTCATTCTAAAAGTTTGGGCGCAATCAAACACCATCACATAAAATGGGATTGAGGGAGTAATTATTGTTTTTGTTTCTGCTTAGATTTGAACCCTTGTCTCCCATGGTCCATTCCAGCTCAATTGACCGCCTAGACCACACCTTTTGATATCACTTGATAGAGAATAGCTTAAGCTTTTTATATATAATTTGTGTAACTACTCTACACTGGGGTAAGGGGAAGCAGAAGCACCGCACATAGTTGCAATTACAAGCTAAACCAAAAAGGAGAGATGGAGAAGCTATAGTTGCAATAACAAGTGTGTCTCACCCCATTCTTAGCTAATGGTTCCAATGGAGCCTGATAAATTCTTGCAAGGCCAAAATCAGCGATTTTAATAACTCCATGTTCCTCTCCGTCACCCATTACCTGTAAGGAGAAGTAAAGGATACAAGTATAGGAATGTTTTAATTATAAGAATGTTATTTACAAAAAAAATGTAAAAGAAGAGATGTAAGGATGGACAGACAGGCCAGAATCATACCAAGATATTTGATGGCTTTAGGTCTCGGTGTATAATCCAATTACTACAAAGGAAGTGGATTATTATTAAAGCCAAAGAATATAGTTTTAAAAAAGGAGAGCTAATAAATATGGCTTACCTGTGAAGATAATTGAGACCATTAAGCAGTTGCCATAAAAGGGACTTGACTGTGTACTGATTGATTGCCTGATTGACCTTGTCTCTATGATGTCTAATAATTTCCTATTAAGATGCCCAATATTATTTCAGGAACACTAATTATATAGGAAAATTAAATGTATAGGAGACGAGTCGAGACTCACATAGAGGTCATGCTCGGCATAGTCAAAAGCGAGATAAAGGGACATATCAGCTTGATTGATATGAACATTGACAAGCTTTACAACATTCTCATGGGTAATCTCCCGAAGCAACTGCATCAATCAAAGACTCTCTCCATTATTAAAACTAAATAAATACTTACATTTCTCTGCTAGAAGAACTTAGTAATTAATATTAATTTTGACCATGATTTCGCGAATGGCGGTGGGAGAAACGCCGTCGCCGTCTTTAGATTGCTTGAACTTCTTGATAGCAATAGATTTGGAGCGGTTAGCTTTGATCTTAGCCAAGAAAACCAAGCCGTAAGTACCTTCCCCAATTTTTCCGATTAAATCGTAGTGTTGCAGCCACTCTGGCCGATTGCTGCTATTGGAATTGCCGCCTCTGCTGCTTGTATTGCCATCTCCCATGCCGATCTCTCCCAATATCTATCTCTTTGTTTGTTAAGAGCTGAAATTATGAGTTTTCCTTCCCCGACAGTCAAAAGGGAGGGTTTAGCCACAGTGCCTGGTAATGTTATGTTTAGTTCTTTTTGCTCTTTTCCTTCACTAACGACATCTGGGCCAAGAGATACAAAGCCCAAATATTTGGTCTTGGCCCAATCTAGAGTATTCTGGGCCTACAGATACCTAACCCAATCTTGCTATATATTAGTTTGGGGAATCTTTCCATAAATAGCCGGCTGGATTCAATATTTATGTTTTTTAGCTGGTATACATAAATTATATACTAAGTATATATGATTATATACATACAACAACAACAACAACCCAGTATAATCCTACTAGTGGGGTCTGGGGAGGGTAGTGTGTACGCAGACCTTACCCCTACCATGAGGTAGAGAGGTTGTTTCCAATAGACCATTGGCATCTTTCCCTCCAAGAACTCCCCACCTTGCTCTTGGGGTGCCTCGAACTCACAACCTCTTGGTTGGAAGTGGAGGTTGCTTACCATCAGATATACATATTATATATAAATTATATATGTGCAATCTATTTTTAATTTAAGTGGCTAAATGGCCATTTATATTAGTTCTTCTATTAATTTACACGTTCGTAGTCCAACTCAAATCTTTTGGGATAGTGGCGGCCCAACAAGTTTGGCACAATGAATGGTATATGAATTTCTTGACTCCGTCTTTGGACACTAATGATGGAAAGAGGAAAGGGAAGTTAAAAAAAAATTCCTTCCTCCTGTTTGAATTGTTTGAACTCTTTCACAGTTGGACACCACAAATTAGACCCATTATATTGGTAACAAATTACAAATAGATTTCATTTATATGCATTAATAATAGTACACTTTTTTCGAACATTGTCAAGTTCTTTAGAGACCGGCTACAGGTGTTGCTCGAAGTAAGCATGAGTGATAACTTAAAAAATTTGGTACATACAACCTACGGCGGATCCACGTATAGAAGAGTGGATGTTGAAGCATCCATTATATGTTTATGAATTCGTATAGTTATATTGATTATTTAATACTATATGATATAAGTTCTTTAAACACTTATAATATTGAATGTTGGTGACAAAGTGCATCAACGGGAGTTGGAGACAAATGCTTCAACAAAATTAGTTGTTGGTGACAAAGTACATTAACGAGGGTTGGAGACATGTGCTTCAACAAAAGTAAAAGATTGGAGAGAAGTGCTCCAACATACAACATACAACTTTGAATTACTGGAGAATGTTGGAAAACTAATTCAAAGTTGTATGAAACCTTAATTGTTTAGGGTTTGATATTTGCTAGTTTATTTATTTCATGTCTAAATAGGATGTGTAGTTAGAATTAATATAGAATTAGGCTTTTCTGTATGTGTAGAAATATGTGGAGGAAATAAAGACTTGTAGAGATCTTTTAGAGATTTCTAATAAAATATTATTCCTTCAATTACGTATATAAGGCCCTAGCCACATAAACGCAAGACAAATAATGGCAAGAAATAGAGAATAAAAGCTGCAAATATTTTGTTGATGATAAATGGATAAGCTTCAACTCGACCTAAACTTGAAGGCATACAGGTAAACAATAAAACTCAATAGAATGTACTCGAATGAAATTCGACGGTCCCTAGATGTTAAAGAGGATTTAATAGAAGACCATAGGTGCAATAGCTAGTCAATAGTGTTGAGAATGATTCTTGATATGAAAGGTAGATAATGAACTCTTGATTAGTAGAGAATGGTTGTTGCCAGAATCTCAAACTTTATTTAGGGACAGGTTGTCGCAACAATTGTACTTGTGTTGATCTAGAGAGGATTGTACGGAGCAAATAGGTACATATTAGGCAACACATGCCTATGGGGTCAAATGTCCTAAGACTATCGCCATGCCTTCTGTACAGGAGTCTCGAACCTAAACATGGTTCTTTTGAACTCAAAGAATCAAAATATGTGGGAAAAAAAACTGTGAATCAAAATTTATATAACGCCCAAGCTTAAGGCATTATACCTTAACGGTCGTTTGCCCAGTTAAGCTACTATATATCCCTACTTTGCGCAACTTCATTATTGCGAACGTCTTCAGCCTTGACGTACATTTCCAACAGTTTTATCACAAGAAATTCCCGGTATTTATCCGGAGTCCTCAAAATATCTCTCAGAGTTTTATAACAAGCAACCCCTTGTAGAGTCACAGAATACGGATATCTTCCGGTTACTTTAATATTCATCGAACATTTGCTCACACTCATTTTTTTACATAACAACGATACAAATGTATCGTACTCCATTATAAGTGGCAACTTAACGTGACACCGTGGAGATAAACTATAGCTTACTGAGTTATTCGTCACCACAACTTCATCCCTCCTCCCCTCCAATATAATGAAACCCTAATTCTTCGCTCTTCAGACATTATGACAAAATGCAAAATAACTTAAAAAAGAAATATTTCAGGAGACTTGAAAATATTTATGAATGGATTTTTACAAAATCCTTAACCTCTTTAAATAAGGCAAAAACCAATCTGAGGGGTACAATTATTTGAGGTATAGCGCCTTAAATATGGGCGCTATACCCAGTTGAATTATTGTTATGTCAGTTAAGTACAAAAGAATTATTGGTGGGCCCACATAATATATATAGCGCGGTACGTTAGGGATTTATATATATAGCGCCTTATATTAGGGTGCTATACTTAACTGGGCAAACGGCCGTTAAGGTATAGCGTCTTAAGCTTAGGCGTTATATATATTTTGGTTCCCAGTTTTTTTCCACACATTTTAGTTCTTTGAGTCCAAAAGAATCACATTTTGGTTCCGGACTCTCTATGTAAGCTTGCCTAATCATACATCTTATCATAGGGTAGTTCCAAATTTTACCATTATAGTTAGCCTCTCACTTAGTACTGTAAATGTCTTTATTATGGGGAGTGTGTGGGGTCCATCCCATAAATTAAGGAAGAAAACTTTCTTGCTTTGATTGGCAACCATCTTTTCTTTTGCAGTGTCAAATATGGTAGGCTGCAAAAGGAAAATATCAAATTATTAGGTGGAAGAAAGAAAATATTTGCATTGCAAATTTTCAACCAATCCTTCATTCTGATTGGTTGAAGAGGTAGGTTATTTCTCCTATAAAAGGAGAGCTTCGGCTTCTTCATTTCATCACACAGAAAGAGAAGCAACACAATAGTTGCAGAGAGTATTTCTCAAGCATTGTGAGAAATATACTGTGTAGAGGAAAATAGAGAGTGAGCGATATTGTAGTGAGGTGGGAATATCAAAAGAGGGCTATTTTATTTTGAGTGTTGTAGTGGTCTTTGGAGTATTTTACTCGGATCTACAAAGTATAAAATTCCTTGCTATAGTGATATTAGTTGCTCGTCTCGGGCCCGTGGTTTTTTCCCTTATTCAAAAGAGTTTTCCACGTAAAACTCTTGGTATCATTGTCACTCTTTTATTCTTATTAATTACCGTATCTCGGTGCCACATTATTATTCCACTTTTAGTACCGTGAATATTATTTCTGTGGAGGTTTATTCCCAATAACTGGTATCAGAGCACAGGTTCTGCTCGTTCACAGAAATACTATTCATTGTCGGTAGTATTATACTCGGTGAAAAATAAAAATATCCGGAGTAAAGTACGAGGAAGCAAAATTTAACGGAGATAGCGGTTTCTCAATATGGCAAAGAAGGATGAGGGATCTGCTCATCCAACAAAGATAACACAAGGTACTAGATGGTGATGCCAAAAAGCCTGATACCGTGAAAGCTGAGGATCGGGCTGACTTAAATGAAAGGGTTACTAGTGCAATCAGGCTGCACTTATCAGATGATGTGGTAAATAACAACATTGATGAAGACACCGCATGTGGCATTTGGACAAGGTTGGAAAGCCTATACATATCCAAAACGCGAACAAATAAATTGTACTTGAAGAAGAAGCTATAGTCCCTACACATGGGTGAAAGTACGAATTTTTTGTCATATTTAAATGTATTTAACAGACTAATCACACAGCTCGCCAATCTCGAAGTAAAAATCGAGGAGGAAGATAAAGCCATCTTGTTGTTGAACTCGTTGCCATCTTCGTACGATAATCTGGCAATAACCATCCTACATGGTAAGACTACCATTGAGTTGAAAGATGTCACATCAGCTCTTTTATTCAATGAGAAAATGAGATAGAAGCCTGAAAATCAAGGACATGCTCTCATCACAGAAGGTAGAGGCAGGAGTTATCAAAGGAGTTCGAGCAACTATGATAGATCCGGAGCTAGTGGGAAGTCTAAGAACCGATCCAAATCAAGAGCTAGAAATTGCTACAATTGTAATCAACCAAGTCACTTCAAAAGAGATTGACCAAATCCAATGAAGGGAAAAGGTGAAACTAGTGGCCAGAAGAATGACGACAACACAACCGCCATGGGGCAAAACAATGATAATGTTGTCCTCTGTATAAACGAGGAAGAGGAATGCATGCACTTATCAGGTCTAGAGTCGGAATGGGTGGTTGATACAACAACATCTTACCATACCACACCGATAAGAGATCTTTTTTGCAGATATGTAGCATGTGATTTTGGCCTTCTGATAATGGGTAACACAAGTTACTCAAAGATTGCGGGGATTGGTGACATTTGTATCAAGACAAATGTCGGATGCACATTGGTTCTGAAAGACGTGCTATATGTACCTGATTTGTGGATGAACTTGATCTCGGGAATTGCTTTAGACCAAGATAGATACGAGAACTTTTTTGCAAATCAAAAGTGGAGACTCGCCAGGGGATCATTAATGATTGCAAAAGGAGTTGCTCATGCCACGTTGTACAGGACAAATGCAGAAATATGCCAAAGTGAATTGAACGCGGCACAAGATGAGATTTCTGCAGATCGAAAGAATGGGTAATATGAGCGAGAAGGGATTGCAGATTCTTGCCAAGAAAGCACTCATTTATTATGCCAAAGGTACAATGGTAAAACCATGTGACTACTAATTATTTGGTAAACAGCATAGAGTCTCATTTCAGACATCGTCTGAAAGAAAATTGAATATACTTGATTTGGTATATTCTGATGTTTGTGGTCCAATAAAAATTGAATCGATGGACGATAACAAATATTTTGTTATTTTTATTGATGATGCTTCACGAAAATTATGGGTTTATATTTTGAAAATCAAAGATCAGGTGTTTCAAGTTTTCCAAAAGTTCAATGTTATGGTAGAAAGAAAGACAGGCCAAAAGTCAAAGCGTCTCCGAAGTGACAATGGAGGTGAGGACACTTCAAGGAAATTTGAAGTGTACTGTTCGAACTATGGAATCAAACATGAAAAGACAGTTCCTGGAACCCCACAACACAATGATGTAGCCGAAAGGATGAATCGTACCATTGTGGAGAATGTGAGAAGCATGCTCAGAATGGCTAAACTGCCTAAGTCATTCTGGGGTGAAGCAGTTCAGACAGCCTATTACCTGATCAATAGGAGTCTATCAGTTCCGTTGACGTTTGACATCCCAGAGAGAGTTTGGACCAACAAGGAGGTGCCCTACTCGCATATGAAGGTGTTCGGTTGCAAAGCTTTTGCACATGTACCAAAGAAGCAGAGAACAAAGCTGGATGATAAATCTATTCCTTGCATATGCATCGGATATGGAGATGAAGAATTCAGATACAGATTGTGGGATCCCGTAAATAAGAAGGTCATCAGAAGCAGAGATGTAGTCTTCCGAGAAAGTGAAGTTGAAATTGTTGATGATATGCCAGAGAAGACCAAGAATGGTATTATTCCTAACCTTGTTACTATTCTTTCTACTTCTAACAATCCCATAAATGCAGAAAGTACGACCGACGAGTTGCCGAGCAGGGGGAGCAACCTGGTGAGGTTATTGAGCAGGGGGAGCAACTTGATGATGATGTCGAGAAAGTGGATAACCTCACTCAGGGAGAAGAACAACCTCAACCTCTGAGAAGATCAGAAAGGCCAAGGGTAGAGTCATGCAGGTACCCTTCCACGGAGTATGTCCTCATCAGTGATGAGGGGGAGCCAGAAAGTCTTAAGGAGGTGATGACCCATCTAGAAAAGAATTACTGGATGAAAGCCATATAAGAGGAGATGGAATCTTTGCAGAAAAATGGCACGTATAAGCTGGTTGAACTTCCAAAGGGTAAAAGACGACTCAAATGTAAGTGGGTATTTAAACCCAAGAAAGATGAAAATGGCAAGCTGGTCAGATACAAAGCTCGATTGGTGGTAAAAGGCTTCGAGCAGAAGAAAGGTATTGATTTTGACGAAATTTTCTCATATGTTGTCAAAATGACTTCTATTCGAACAATCTTGAGCTTAACAGCTAGCCTAGATCTTGAAGTGGAGCAGTTGGACGTGAAAACTGCATTTCTTCACCGAAATTTGGAAGAGAAGATCTATATGGAGCATCCAGAAGGATTTGAAGTAGCTAAAAGGAAATACATGGTGTGCAAACTAAATAAGAGTCTTTATGGGTTGAAGCAGGCACCAAGGTAGTGGTACAAGAAGTTTGACTCATTCATGAAAAGTCAAACTTACACAAAGACATATTCTTATCCATGTGTATACTTCAAAAGATTTTCTGAAAATAACTTTATTATATTGTTGTTGTATGTGGATGACATGTTAATTGTAGGAAAAGACAAGGTGTTGATCGAAAGTTGAAGGGATATTTATCCAAGTCATTTGATATGAAGGACTTGGTCCCAGCATAATAAATTTTGGGTATGAAGATAGTTCGAGAGCGAACAAGCAGAAAGTTGTGGCTGTCTGAGGAGAAGTACATTGAACGTGTACTGGAACGCTTTAATATGAAAAATGCTAAGCCAGTCAACACACCTATTGCTAGTCATCTAAAGTTGAGCAAGAAGATGTGTCCTACAAGTGTGGATGATAAAGGGAACATGGCTAGAGTTCCTTATTCTTCAGCAGTCGAAAGCTTGATGTATGCAATGGTATGCATCAGACCTGATATTGCTCATGCAGTTGGTGTTGTTAGCAGATTCCTTGAAATCTTGGAAAAGGAACATTGGGAAGTAGTCAAGTGGATACTCGGGTACTTGAGAGGTACCACGGGAGATTGTTTGTGCTTTGGAGGATCTCATCCAATCTTGAAGGGCTATACAGATGCTGATATGGCAGGTGATATTGATAACAGAAAATCCACTACTGGATATTTGTTTACATTTTCAGGGGGAGCTATATCATGGCAGTCTAAATTGCAGAAGTGTGTTGCATTTTCAACAGCTGAAGTAGAGTACATTGCCGCTACAGAAGCTGGCAAGGAGATGGTATGGTTCAAACAGTTTCTTCAAGAGCTGGAATTGCATCAAAAGGAGTATGTCGTCTATTGTGACAGTCAAAGTGCAATAGACTTGAGCAAGAACTCCATGTACCATGCAAGAACAAAGAATATAGATGTGAGATATCATTGGAGTCGTGAACAGGTGGAGAACGAATCTTTACAGGTAAAAACGATTCACACAAGTGAAAATCCTGCTGATATGTTGACCAAGGTGGTACGGAGAGACAAGTTTGAGCTATGCAAAGAACTTGTCGGCATGCACTCAAACTAGAAGACAATGCTACCTCCTTCAGGTGAATGGGACTGAAGGGGGAGATTTGTGGGGTCCATCTCATAAATTAAGGAAGAAAACTTTCTTTCTTTGATTGACAACCATCTTTTCTTTTGCATTGTCAAATATGGTAGGATGCAAAAGGAAAATGTCAAATTGTTAGGCAGAAGAAAGAAAAAAAATTGCATTGCAAATTTTCAACCAATCCTTCATTCTGATTGGTTGAAGAGGTAGGCTATTTCTCCTATAAAAGGAGAGTTTCGACTTCTTCATTTCATCACACAGAAAGAGAAGCAACACAATAGTTGTAGAAAGTATTTCTCAGGCATTGTGAGAAATAGACTGTGTAGAGGAAAATAGAGAGTGAGCGATATTATAGTGAGGTGGGAATATCAAAAGAGGGTTATTTCTTTTGAATATTGTAATGGTCTTTGGAGTATTTTACTCGGACCTACAAAGTGTAAAATTCCTTGCAATAATGATATTAGTTATTCGTCTCGGGGTCGTGGTTTTTTTCCTTAATCAAAAGGGTTTTTCACGTAAAAATTTTGGTGTCATTGTCACTCTTTTATTCTTGTTAATTACCGTATTTCGGTGCTACATTATTATTCCGCTTTTAGTGCCGTAAATATTATTTCTGTGGGGGGTTTATTCCCAACACAGTGCAAGTCTTCAAATATGCAAAGGTAGAAACTCTTAGGTTGCGCGGCGGGAGACGTAATAGGTTTTCAAAGTTGACATGTGTCTTAAAGTTTTCAATGTACTCATAATTTCGATATGTCTCAAATACTTTAGTAGGATTTGATTTGGATATATATAATTCTTGCACTTTTCAAGCATTAATCTTCGAAATCTTCTCATCACTTTCATATTTTTAATTGGGTTCTATAATTTTCAAGAAATTGCACCAAGAATTACTTTTATTATTGAAGTAATATTGCTTGTGGCAACTAGCAAAATTCTATAGATTAAAAAAGCGAGGATGTTAAATGTTGTCTATGCCTGAGTCAATGCATCACCTATTTGTTGAATGTGACTGGTCTGTTTAATTGTGGAGAAACATATCTGCTTGGCTTAATTTTGATAATCAGCCTACGGACATTGTGCAAGCCTTGCTCAAAATCAAAGACAAGCACTGGAGGAGATTCAAGAAAAAACATTGTGGCTGCTGTACTTGGAGCTGTAGTATACTAGATATGGAGAGCTAGAAACCTAAAGAATTTTCAAGCAATAATTGTATATGGCAGTTTTGCATTATGACAAATATAAATAGGATTAAAAGAAAGAGTAAATATGCTTAGAGGTTCTAAAAGAGCTGGTAGATGTTAGGCTTTCATAAGGCAAATATGTAATTATGGTCTCTTGTCACCGCCCAAAATTTCACATGTCGTGATAACGCATATTTCAATACTAGGCAAGTCGACAATCTCAATAAACCACCATATCTTTTAAGTTTAAAAACATAATATTTAAATTCAACGGAAGAAATCTCACAATACAGTTATAATCACTCCCAAAACCCGATGTCACTGAGTACATGAACATCTAATATAAATACAAAGTCAACTGATAAAACACTGTCTGAAAGTATAGAACAGTACAATAACTGAAAGAAAGAGAGCCAAGGTCAGCGGACTTCAGGCAGCTACCTTGATTGTCTCCAACTGATAGTACTCTGAGATCTAACGGTCGCCGTGTCCGAAAGCAACTGGATCTGCACACGAGGTGCAGAGTGTAGTATGAGTACAACCAACTCAATAAGTAATAAGACTAACCTCTTGGCTGAAAGTAGTGACAAGCTCCGCAGGTACAGTCCAGTATAAATAATGGTACAGAAATATAGGCATGCTTTCAAGTTCAACAGTTTAACTCAGTACAAGTGAAATAGATCAATACTGCATGATATGAGGAATATGACATCTAAGTGGAAAGATTTCATGCAAAACTGGTCACAAATCATTCGGTCACTCGGTACTGTTTATGGCCAATCCGGCCTAGGGATATTTCCATCCCGTATATATATACACACCGACTGACAGTCAGTCACTTAGTACCGTATAAGGCCAATCCAGCCCTGGGGTAATTTATCCCCAAATATAAATGATGCGGACAATATCCATGTCCAGGGAAATTCATCACAATAAAAATAAGTAAGGCAAGTCCATGCCCTGGAAAGTCCATCCCGAATATATAATCATTTACGCTTACTGGGGGTGTGTACAAACTCCGGAGGGGCTCCTTCAGCCCAAGCGTGATATAAAGCCGATATGGCCTACTGCAGGCGGGCAGTCCCGATCCGTATAATAATAAAGCCTATAAAGCCTGCTGCAGGCGAGCAACCCCGATCCATATAATAGTAAAGCCTATAAGGCCTGCCGCAGGCGGGTAGCCCCGATCCATATAATAATAATATATAAATCATACAAAAAAGATATGTATACATTGACGAATGGCATTTTCTCTCAAGGAAGAGATAGATGTACCGCTAGTTGTTATTACGACTTTGCTTTATATGATCATACATAAACTATTTCTTATATATATTTTTTTGAATGGGATATTTTTTTGTTTTATAAACTTGAACTTCTTCTATTGCAGGATGTGAACTACATGTCAACTAAAAGAGTAAACTTGACCATTGACAACTAGATCATCACAGCATAATATACCTTAAAGTCGTTCATTAGACACATTAGAGCACCATCTTATCAATACTAAATTTTTTTTATAACAACATTGCAACCAACAACAATATATACACATGAAATGTTAGTATAATAGTCTGGTAAACATATTTGGTACTTAAATAATCTTACTATAAAGTTTCAAATTTCACAAGCAATTTTTTTACGACCACTTACCAGTATGTCTAGTACATCCCATTTATCAGCTTTGACAACAATAATAGAGGCCAGATTTATAGTACCTTTATTGCTTTGCATTGATTATTGTCTAAACTATTTCCAGAAGTTCATACTTAAAAACTTATCTTTTCTAATTTCTTTGGTTAAATGTTTTTTCTCTGTGTATATATATACATACAAAGTTTTGCTTTAGTGAAAAGAATTGAAGCCTAAAAATTCAATACAGACCATATATATGCAAAGATTCTACCACTCCTCGTCAAACAAAATTCCAACAAACCCAAACAGAACGAAGTCAAGGCCAAGAAAGAATACTCAAAGTAACACTTTGTCAAATTATCGACAATGTTCTTCTTTGTAATGGGATTTACCTATCCCATCTATACCCATAATTTTTATCAATACATCCTTTTATTTTAGCCACAAGTCAAACATAATTTAAAAGGGATATTTTTAAACCCTAAACTCGAAACTGAAATTTACCATTAGAAAAGTGGAAACAAGATGGAGAATTCCAAGTCGAATTTTCAAAATCTTACCAAGAAAAAGATTCGGCGGCGGCTTGATCATTGAAGAGAGAGACACATGAAGGATGAAAGTTGTTTTGGGTTTAATTTTAAGAGAGAGAAAAGGAGCATCGAAAAAAGGCGTGTATTTTCTGTATTTTTAGCCTCGGAACGGAATTAAGACTCAATTAAATGTCTGACCGAAACAGACCCAATCAGACTTATTCAGACTTTTTAAAAATAAAAAAATAAATACACTTAATGGGTTGAGATCTGATTGATACAGATTCAGACCCTTGCAAACAAATGAGGCCTTAACTTATAGGGCAGTACCCTAAAACATAAGTGTTTAACCTAAAAACTTATTATTAGATTAACCAATTAAATTCATAATAATGAAACCATAAGGAATCGTTCCACATCAAATGAGCTGATCCTTGCAAGTAAAATAATTGATAAATTATGCAGACAATAGTAAGAGAAAATAGTATGAAAGAAATAATAGAGAAAGAGCTTCTTATTGATACTCTCCCGTAGGCTGAGAACAATTAACAAAGCTTGAGATAAAATTTGTTACTACATTCATATAACAGTAGTCTGAGTATGACGATTCCGATAGGATACAAATGTGTGGGAGAGAGAATATTTATAGTATGGACTAGTATATATAACTGTTTCCTAAGAGCTCGCTCCTGCATATTATGAATATTAATAATCTTTTCCGTTCGTTATGGGTCTTCATAAAACACACACACACACTACTGGGTCTGTGTTTGGGTGAGTGACTGCTGACATTAAAACACAGACACACACTTGGCATTTCAATATTCACTCTCTCACTTCACGGACTTCGTACTAAGAGGATTCCATTCCCACGACTCGGACTCATCTATTCTCATTTGCAAGTGATTTTCATATCTAATTTTGTCTAATAAAACATCTTTCTATTCTTTAGCTGAAATGATAATTGTTTTGTATTTTCCCATCACTGAATATTTGTACCGTGTCAGATTGGTGCTCGCTCAGATTTTGGTACTTTTTGAGCTCAGATTTTCATTGTGCAATTAAAATTTCAGATCTTGATTGCTTCTGCTATACCCTGAATTATCTTGTACTGTTAATATTTGTACCGTGTCAGCGTGTGAGGAAGGCAGCATGTTTTCTTTGCTCGTTTTCTTTGTTTCTCTCTCGCGCTCTCAGCATAAATTTCGAAATCATTTTCGCTTCTCTTTACATTCTTTTCAATGTAAAGAGAATACTGCCTTTGGATCTGCCTTTCAATAGAATACTGCATTATTTTAGCTATTTTTAGTGTTAAACTGCCTTTGGATCCGTTTATTTTAGCTATTTATTTATTTGATTTGTTTATACTATTCCTCCGATCATCCATTTTCTCTTCGGTTCTTATTCCTACGTTAATAAGAATCCGCTCTTTCTTCTCTGCCTTTGGATTTCTCTATTTAAGTTTATTTCTATTTTTCCCCAAATCCAATTTCAAAACCAAATTAAAACTTCACAGTCTCTCTTTGAGTTATTGGGGTTTCCGGCAAGCCTTTGCAAAGCGGGCGGCAACTTCCAACATAGCTGTTGTGGACAACACCTTTCTCGGCACTCGTGGTGACTTCAGGTTCTATTGTTCTTACTTTGAATTTACTATTTTGCTCGCGGGAGTTGGTACCTTCCGTTTTTCAATTTCCCTTTGTTGTGTGAGTTAAATTGCTGGCATCTTACCTCATACTACTTTATTTACCGTATTAGTGTGTCTGTTGTTGCAACTGATATTTTTCTCGTTTGGGCTGTTGCCTTGTGTGATAGTGATTCCCCTTACTCTGCCATACGTATAGTGGTTGTGGTCTGGGATGGTCGAGTGAGGTCATGTCCTCGGGGGAAACGGGGTGTGGGGCGAGATTTAGGGGGTCGGGAGGGAGGCAATGGAGGTAAAGGGAACAACGGTGTCTGTAGATTGAGAATTGGGTCGTGGAACGTAGGTACATTGACGGGTAAATCTATAGAGTTGGTGAAGATCCTGCAGAAGAGGAGGGTCAATATAGCGTGTGTCCAGGAGACAAGGTGGGTAGGGTCGAAGGCGAGGGACATGGAAGGGTATAAACTTTGGTACTCAGGAGTCCAGAAAGGTAAGAATGAAGTGGGATCCTGGTGGATAGGGAACTTAGGGAGTCTGTAGTTGAGGTTAGACGAGTGAATGATAGATTG
>AWOL01S0057489.1:7714-20548 GCA_000715115.1 Nicotiana otophora
TCCTCATTTTTTGCATTTTACGGCCAAAAAACTAGAATTCCGCCCGATTCCCATATTTTCGTGTGTTATTGCCCACGCCTTCCGAGAGGGCCGGGCCTCCCGGACTCGGATCGCCTAAAATTTTTTTGGGCCATCAAATACTACCTAAGGAACCATAGTCACCGCCCCACCACGATCGTTCCTCATTTTTTGCATTTTTCGGCCAAAAAACATGAATTCCGCCCGATTCCCATATTTCCGTGTGTTATTGCCCACGCCTTCCGAGTGGGCCGGGCCCCCCGGACTCGGATCACCTAAAATTTTTCCGGGCCATTAAATACCACCTAAGGAACAATAGTCACCGCGCCACCATGATCGTTCCTAATATTTTGCATTTTACTACAAAAAAAACTAGAATTCCGCCTGATTCCCATATTTTCATGTGCTATAGCCCACGCTTTCCAAGTGGGCCGGGCTCCCCGGACTCGGATTGCCTAAAATTTTTCTGGGCCATCAAATAGGACCTAAAGAACCATAGTCACCGCCCTGACATGACCGTTCCTCATTTTTTGCATTTTACTATAAAAAAACTAGAATTCTGCCTGATTCTCATATTTTCGTGTGCTCTAGCCCACGCCTTCCAAGTGTGCCGGGCCGCCCGAACTCGGATCGCCTAAAATATTTCCAGGCAATCAAATATGACCTAAAGAACCATAGTTACCGCTCTAACATGACCGTTCCTCTTTTTTTGCGGTTTACAGCAAAAAACCTAGAATTCCGCCGGATTCCCATATTTTTTTGTGCTATAGCCCACGCTTTCCAAGTGGTCAAGGGACCCCTAGACCCCGATCGCCTAAAAATTTTCCAGGTCATCAAATTCGACCTAAGGAACCATAGTCACCGCCCCGCCATGATCGGTCCTCATATTTTGCATTTTACGGCCAAAAAACTAGAATTTCGCCCGATTCCCATATTTTCGTGTGCTATTGCCCACACCTTCCGAGTGGGCCGGGCCTCCAGGAGTCGGATCGCCTAAAATTTTTCTGGGCCATCAAATACGACCTAAGGAACCATAGTCACCGCCGCACCATAATCGTTCCTCATTTTTTGCATTTTTCAGCCAACAAACTAGTATTCCGCCCGATGCCCATATTTCCGTGTGCTATTGCCCACGCCTTCCAAGTGGGCCGGGCCTCCCGGACTCGGATCGCCTAAAATTTTTCTAGGCCATCAAATACGACCTAAGGAACCATAGTCACCTCCCCACCATGATCGTTCCTCATTTTGTGCATTTTTCGGCCAAAAAACTAGAATTCCGCCCGATTCCATATTTTTGTGTGTTATAGCCCACGCCTTCCAAGTGGTCCCGGGACCCCCAGACCCCGAATGCCTAAACTTTTTCTGGGCCATCTAATACGACCTAAGGAACCATAGTCACCACCCTGCCATGGTCGGTCCTCATGTTTCGCATTTTACAGTGAAAAAACTAGCATTCCGCTCGCTTCCCATATTTTCGTGTAATATTGCCCACGCCTTCCTAGTGGGCCGGGCCCCCCGTAATCGGATCGCCTAAAATTTTTGTGGGCCATTAAATATGACCTAAGGAACCATAGTCACCGCCCCACCATGATGGTTCCTCATTTTTTTCATTTTACTACAAAAAAACTAGAATGCCGCCTGATTCTCATATTTTCGTGTGCTATAGCCCACGCTTTCCAAGTGGGCCGGGCTCCCCGGACTCGGATCGCCTAAAATTTTTTCGGGCCATCCAATATGACCTAAAGAACCATAGTCACCGCCCTGACATGACCGTTCCTCATTTTTTGCATTTTACTACAAAAACACTAGAATTCCGCCTGATTCTCATATTTTTGTGTGCTATAGCCCATGCCTTCCAAGTGGGCCGGGCCACCCGGACTCGGATCGCCTAAAACTTTTTCGGGCCATCAAATACGACCTTAAGAATCATAGTCACTGCCCTGACATGACCGTTCCTCTTTTTTTGCGTTTTGCAGCAAAAATCCTAGCATTCCGCCCGATTCCCATATTGTTTTGTGCTATAGCCCACACTTTCCAAGTGGTCAAGGGACCCCCAGACCCCGATCGCTTAAAATTTTTCCGGGTCATCAAATTCGACCTAAGGAACCATAGTCACCACCCTGCCATTATCGATCCTCATTGTTTGCATTTTACGGCCAAAAAATGAGAATTCCGCCCAATTCCCATATTTTCGTGTGCTATTGTCCACTCCTTCCGAGTGGGCCGGGCCTCCCTGACTCGGATCGCCTAAAATTTTTCTGTGCCATAAAATACGACCTAAGGAACCATAGTCACCGCCCCACCATGATCGTTCCTCAATTTTTGTATTTTTCGGCCAAAAAACTAGAATTCCGCCTGATTCCCATATTTTCGTGTGTTATAGCCCACGCCTTCCAAGTGGTCCCGGGACTCCCCGACCCCGATCGTCTAAAATATTTCCGGGCCATCTAATACGACCTAAGGAACCATAGTCACCGCCCCTCCATGATCGGTCCTCATTTTTAGCATTTTACGGCCAAAAAACTAGAATTTCGTCCGATTCCCATATTTTCGTGTGTTATTGCCCACGCCTTCCGAGTGGGCCGGGCCCCCCAGAATCGAATCGCCTAAAATTTTTCTGGGACATTAAATACGACCTAAGGAACCATAGTCACTGCCCCGCCATGATCGTTCCTCATGTTTTGCATTTTACTACAAAAAAATTAGAATTCCGCCTGATTCCCATATTTTCGTGTGCTATAGCCCACGCTTTCCAAGTGGGCCGGGCTCCCCGGACTCGGATCGCCAAAATTTTTTTCCGGCCTTTAAATACGACCTAAAGAACCATACTCACTGCCCTGATATGACCGTTCCTCATTTTTTTCATTTTTCGGCCAAAAAACTAGAATTCCGCTCGATTCCCATATTTTCGTGTGTTATAGCCCACGCCTTCCAAGTGGTCCTGGGACCCCCAGACCCCGATCGCCTAAAATTTTTTCGGGCCATCTAATATTACCTAAGGAACCATAGTCACTGCCCCGCCATGGTCGGTCCTCATTTTATGCACTTTACGGCCAAAAAACTAGAATTCCACCCGATTCCCATATTTTCGTGTGTTATTGTCCAAGCCTTCCGAGTGGGCCGGGCCCCCCGGAATCGGATCGCCTAAATTTTTCCGGGCCATTAAATACGACCTAAGGAACCATAGTCACCGCCCCGCCATGATCGTTCCTCATGTTTTGCATTTTACTACAAAAAAAACTAGAATTCCGCCTGATTCCCATATATTTGTGTGCTATAGCCCACGCTTTCCAAGTGGGCCGGGCTCCCCGGACTCGGATCGCCTAAAATTTTTCTGGGCCATCAAATACGACCTAAAGAACCATAGTCACTGCCCTGACATGACTGTTCCTCATTTTTTGCATTTTACTACAAAAAAACTAGAATTTCGCCTGATTGTCATATTTTCGTATGCTATAGCCCACGCCTTCCAAGTGGGCCGGGCCGCCCGGACTCGGATCGCCTAAAATTTTTCCGGTCCATCAAATACGACCTAAGGAACCAAAGTCACCGCCCCGCCATGATCGTTCCTCTTTTTTTGCATTTTACAGCAAACAACCTAGAATTCCGCCCGATTCCCATATTTTTTTGTGCTATAGCCCACGCTTTCCAAGTGGTCAAGGGACCCCCAGACCCCGATCGCTTATAATTTTTCCGGGTCATCAAATACGACCTAAGGAACCATAGTCACCGCCCTGCCATGATCGGTCCTAATTATTTTCATTTTACGGCCAAAAAATGAGAATTCTGCCTGATTCCCAAATTTTCGTTTGCTATTGCCCACTCCTTCCGAGTGGGCCGGGCCTCCCGGACCCGGATCACCTGAAATTTTTTTAGGCCATCAAATACGACTTAAGGAACCATTGTCACTGCCCCACCACAATCGTTCCTTATATTTTGCATTTTTCGGCCAAAAAACTTGAATTCCGCCCGATTCCCATATTTCCGTGTGCTATTGCCCACGCCTTCCGAGTGGGCCGGGCCTCCCGGACTCGGATTGCCTAAAATTTTTATTGGCCCTCCAATACGACCTATTGAACCATAGTCACCGCCCCACCATGATCGTTCCTCATTTTATGCATTTTTCGGCCAAAAAACTAGAATTCCGCCCGATTCCCATATTTTCGTGTGTATAGCCCACGCCTTCCAAGTGGTCCCGGGACCCCCAGACCCCGATCGTCTAAAGAATTTTACGGGCCATCTAATACGACCTAAGGAACCATAGTTACCGCCCCTCCATGATCGGTCCTCATTTTTTTTATTTTACGGCCAAAAAACTAGAATTCTGTCTGATTCCCATATTTTCGTGTGTTATTGCCTATGCCTTCTGAATGGGCCAGGCCCCCCGGACTCGGATCGCCTAAAATTGTTCTGGGCCATTACATACGACCTAAGGAACCATAGTCACCGCCCCGCCATGATCGTTCCTCATTTTTTGCATTTTACTACAAAAAAACTAGAATTCCACTTGATTCCCATATTTTCGTGTGCTATAGCCGACGCTTTCCAAGTGGGGCGGGCTCCCCTGACTCGGATCGCCTAAAATTTTTCCGGGCCATCAAATACGACCTAAAGAACCATAGTCACTGCCCTAACATGACCGTTCCTCTTTTTCTGCATTTTACTACAAAAAAACTAGAATTCCGCCTGATTCTCATATTTTCGTGTGCTATAGCCCACGCCTTCCAAGTGGGCTGGGCCGCCCGAACTCGGATCGCCTAAAAATTTTTCCGGGCCATCAAATACGACCTAAAGAACCATAGTCACCTCCCTGACATGACCGTTCCTCTTTTTTTGCATTTTACAGCAAAAACCCTAGAATTCCGCCCGATTCCCATATTGTTTTGTGCTATAGCCCACGCTTTCCAAGTGGTCCAGGGACCCCCACACCCCAATCGCCTAAAATTTTTTCGGGTCATCAAATACGACTCAAGAAACCATAGTCACCGCCTCGCCATGATCGATCCTCATTTTTTTCATTTTACTGCCAAAAAACTAGAATTCCGCCCGATTCCCATATTTTCGTGTGCTATTGCCTACGCCTTCCGAGTGGGCCGGGCCTCCCGGACTCGGATCGCCTAAAATTTTTCTGGGCCATCAAATATGACCTAAGGAACCATAGTCACAGCCCCACCATGATCGTTCCTCATTTTTTGCATTTGTCGGCCAAAAAACTAGAATTCCGCCCGAGTTCCATATTTTCGGGTGCTATTGCCCATGCCTTCCGAGTGGGCCGGGCCTCCCGGACTCGGATCGCCTAAAATTTTTCTTGGCCATCCAATACAACCTAAGGAACCATAGTCACCTCCCCACCATGATCGTTCCTCATTTTTTGCATTTTTCGGCCAAAAAACTAGAATTCCTCCCGATTCCCATATTTTCGTGTGCTATTGCCCACGCCTTCCGAGTGGGCCGGGTCTCCCTGACTCGGATCGCCTATATTTTTCTGGGCCATCAAATACGACCTAACGAACCATATTCACCGCCCCACCATGATTGTTCCTCATTTTTTGCATTTTTCGGCCAAAAAACTAGAATTCCGCCCGATTCCCATATTTTCATGTGTTATAACCCACGCCTTCCAAGTGGTATCGGGACCCCTGAACCCCAATCGCCTAAAATTTTTCCGGGCCATCAAATACGACCCAAGAAACCATAGTAACCACCTCGCCATGATCGTTCCTCATTTGTTGCATTTTCCGGCCAAAACACTAGAATTCCGCATGCTTCTCATATTTTCGTGTGCTATAGCCCATGCCTTCCGAGTGGGCCAGGCCCCCCGGACTCGGATAGCCTAAAATTTTTCCGGGACATTACATACGACCTAAGGAGCCATAGTCACCGCCCCACTATGATCGTTCCTCAGTTTTTTCATTTTACGCCACAAAAAACTAGAATTTTGCCCGATTCCTATATTTTCGTGTATTATTGCCCACGCCTTCTGAGTAGGCCGGGCCTCCCGGACTGGGATCGCATAAAATTTGTCTGGGCCATCAAATACGACCTAAGGAACCATAGTCAACTTCCCTCCATGATCGTTCCTCATTTTTTGCATTTTTCGGCCAAAAACTAGAATTCCTCCCTATTCCCATCTTTTCGTGTGCTGTACCCACGCCTTCCAAGTGGTCCTGGGAACCTCGGACCCCGATCGCCTAAAATTTTTTAAGTATATCAAATACGACCTAAGGCACCATATTCACTACCCTGCCATGATCGTTCCTTATTATTTGCGTTCTTTTAGCCCAAAAAATAGAATTCCGTGCGATTCCCATATTTTCGTGTCCTATAGCCTTCGCCTTCCAAGTGGTCCCAGGCCCCCAGGACCCTGATCGCCTAAAAAATTTCCGGGCAATCGAATACGACCTAAGGAACCATAGTCACCGCCCCGCCATGATCGTTCCTCATATTTTGCATTTTTCGGCCAAAAACCTAGAATTTTGCCCGATTCCCATATTCACGTGTGCTATAGCCCACGCCTTCCGAGTGGGCCCGGCCCCCTGGACTCGGATCACCTAAAAATTTTGGGCCATCAAATAAGACCTAAGGAACCATAGTCACCTTCCCTTTCGTTCCTCATTTTTTGCATTTTTCGGCCAAAAACTAGAATTTTGCCCTATTCCAATCTTGTCGTGTTCTATACCCACGCCTTCCAAGTGGTCCCGGGAATCTCGGACTCCGATCGCCTAAAAGTTTTTCGGGGCATCAAATACGACCTAAGGAACCATAGTCACCGCCCTGCCATGATCGGTCCTCATTTGTTTCATTTTACGCCCAAAAAATGAGAATTCTGCCTGATTCCCAAATTTTCGTATGCTATTGCCCACGCCTTCCGAGTGGTCCCAGGCCCCCCGGACCCCGATCGCCTAAAATATTTTCGGGCAATCAAATACGAACTAAGGAACCATAGTCACTGCCCCGCCATGATCGTTCCTCATGTTTTGCATTTTTCGGCCAAAAAACTAGAATTCTGCGCGATTCCCATATTTTTGGGTGCTATAGCCCACCCTTTCCGAGTGGTCCCAGGCCCCGCGGACCCCGATCGCCTAAACTTTTTACGGGCCATCAAATACGACCTAAGGAATCATAGTCACCGCCCCGCCATGATCGTTCCTAATTTTTTGCATTTTACGGCCAAAAAACTAGAATTCCGCCCGATTCCCATATTTTCGTGTGCTATAATATCCCACGCCTTCGCAATGGGTAGGGCCCCCCGGACCGGATCGCCTAAAACTTTTCCGGGCCATCAAATACAACCTAAGGAACCATAGTCACCGCCCCGCCATGACCGTTCCTCATTTGTTGCATTTTGCGGCCAAAAAACTAGAATTCAGCCTGATTCTCATATTTTCGTATGCTATAACCCACGGCTTCCAAATGGACCCTGATCGCCTAAAAATTTTCAGGCCTATCCAATACGGCCTAAGGAACCAGAGTCACCGCCCCGCCATGATCGTTCCTCATTTTTTGCATTTTACTACAAAAAAACTAGAATTCCGTGTGATTCCCATATTTTCGTGTGCTATAGCCCACCCCTTCAAAGTGGGCCAGGCTCCTCGGACTCAGATCGCCTAAAATTTTTTCGGGCCATCAAATATGACCTAAAGAACCATATTCACCGCCCTGACATGACCGTTCCTCGTTTTTTTGCCTTTTAAGGCAAAAAAACCATAATTCCGCCCGATTCCCATATTTTTGTGTGATATAGCCCATGCCTTCCAAGTGGTCCCGGGAACCCCAGACCCCGATCGCCTAAAATTTTTCCGTTCCTTCTAATACGACCTAAGGAACCATAGTCACTGCCTCGCCATGATCGGTCCTCATTTTTTGCATTTTACGGCCAAAAAATAGAATTCCACCCGATTCCCATATTTTCGTGTGTTATTGCCCACGCCTTCCGAGTGGACCGGGCCCCCCGGACTCGGATCGCCTAAAATTTTTCCGGACAATTAAATACGACCTAAGGAACCATAGTCACTGCCCCGCCATGATCGTTCCTCATTTTTTGCATTTTACTACAAAACAACTAGAATTCTGCTTGATTCCCATATTTTCGTATGCTACAGCCCACGCTTTCCAAGTGGGCGAGGCTCCCCGGACTCAGATCGCCTAAAATTTTTCCGGGCCATCAAATACGACCTAAAGAACCATAGTCACCGCCCTGACATGACCGTTCCTCATTTTTTGCATTTTACTACAAAAAAACTATAATTCCGCCTGATTCTCATATTTTCGTGTGCTACCTTCCAAGTGGGCCGGGCCGCCCGGACTCGGATCGCCTAACATTTTTCCGGGCCATCAAATACGACCTAAAGAACCATAGTCACCGCCCTGACATGATCGTTCCTCTTTTTTTGCGTTTTACAGCAAAAAACCTAGAATTCCGCCCGATTCCCATATTCTTTTGTGCTATAGCCCACGCTTTTCAAGTGGTCCAGGGACCCCAGACCCCGATCGCCTAAAATTTTTCCGGGTCATCAAATACGACCTAAGGAACCATAGTCACCGCCCCGCCATGATCGATCCTCATTTTTTGCATTTTACGGCCAAAAAACTAGAATTCCGCCCGATTCCCATATGTTCGTGTGTTATTGCCCACGCCTTCCGAGTGGGCCGAGCCTCCTGGACTCGGATCGCCTAAAATTTTTTATTGGCCATCAAATACGACCTAAGGAACCGTAGTCACCGCCCCACCATAATCGTTCCTCATGTTTTGCATTTTTCGGCAAAAAACTAGAATTCTGCCCGATTCTAATATTTTCGTGTGCTATTGGCCACGCCTTCCGAGTGGGCCGGGCCTCCCGGACTCGGATCTCCTAAAATTTTTCTAGGCAATCAAATACGACCTAAGGAACCGTACTCACTGCCCCACCATGATCGTTCCTCATGTTTTGCATGTTTTGGCCAAAAAAGTAGAATTCCGCGTGATTCCCATATTTTCATGTGCATTAGCCCACGCCTTCCGAGTGGGCCGGGCCCCTCAGACTCGGATTGCCTAAAATTTTTCCGGGCCATCAAATACGACCTAAAGAACCATAGTCACCGCCCTGACATGACCGTTCCTCATTTTTTGCATTTTACGACAAAAAACTAGAATTCTGCCTGATTCTCATATTTTCGTGTGCTATAGCCCATGCCTTCCAAGTGGGCCGGGCCGCCCGGACTCGGATCGCCTAACATTTTTCCGGACCATCAAATACGACCTAAAGAACCATAGTCACTGCCCTGACATGACCGTTCCCCATTTTGTGCATTTTACAGCAAAAAACCTAGAATTCCGCCCGATTCCCATATTCGTTTGTGCTATAGCCCACGCTTTCAAAGTGGTCCAGGGACCCCCAGACCCCGATTGCCTAAAATATTTCCGGGTCATCAAATATGACCTAAGGAACCATAGTCACCGCCTCGCCATGGTCGGTCCTCATTGTTTGCATTCTACGGCAAAAAATCTAGAATTTTGCCCGATTCCCATATTTTCGTGTGCTAGTACCCACGCCTTCTGTGTGGGCCGGGCCTCCCGGACTCGGATCGCCTAAAATATTTCTGGGCTATCCAATATGACCTGAGGAACCATAGTCACCACCCCACTAAGATCATTCCTCATGTTTTGCATTTTTCGGACAAAAAAGTAGAATTCTGCGTGATTCCCATATTTTCGTGTGCATTAGCCCACGCCTTCCTAGTGGGCCAGGCCCCCCGTACTCGGATTGCCTAAGATTTTTCCGGACCATTAAATACGACCTTAGGAACCATAGTCACCGCCCCGCCATGATCGTTCCTCAATTTTTGCATTTTACTACAAAAAACTAGAATTCCGCCTGATTCCCATATTTTCGTGTGCTATAGCCCACGCTTTCCAAGTGGGCCGGGCTCCTCGGACTCGGATAGCCTAAAATTTTTCCGGGCCATCAAATACGACCTGAAGAACCATAGTTACCGCCCCGCCATGATTGTTCCTCTTCTTTTGAATTGTACGCCCAAAAAACTAGAATTCCGCCTGATTCCCATATTTTCGTGTGCTATAGCCCACGCTTTCCAAGTGGGCCGGGCTCCTCGGACTCGGATAGCCTAAAATTTTTCCGGGCCATCAAATACGACCTGAAGAACCATAGTTACCGCCCTAACATGACCGTTCCTCCTTTTTTTGCCTTTTACGGATAAAAAACTGTAATTCAGCCTGATTCCCATATTTTTGTGTGATATAGCCCACGCCTTCCAAGTGGTCCCGGGACCCCCAGACCCTGATCGCCTAAAATTTTTCTGGGCCATCTAATATTACCTAAGGAACCATAGTCACCGCCCCGCAATGATCGGTCCTCATGTTTTGCATTTTACGGCCAAAAAACTAGAATTCCGCCCGATTCCTATATTTTCGTGTGTTATTGCCCATGCCTTCTTAGTAGGCCGGGCCTCCCGGACTTGGATCGCATAAAATTTTTCCGGGCCATCAAATACGACCTAAGGAACCAAAGTCACCGCCCCGCCATGATCGTTCCTCATTTTTGCATTTTTCGGCCAACAAACTAGAATTCCGCCCGATTTCCATATTTTCGTGTGTTATAGCCCACGCCTTCCAAGTGCTCCCGGGACCCCCGGACCCCGATCGCCTAAAATTTTTCCGGGACATCAAATACAACCTAAGGAACCACAGTCACTACCCCACCATGATCGTTCCTCATATTTTGCATTTTTCAGCAAACAAAACTAGAATTCCGCGCGATTCCTATTTTTCGTGTGCTATAGCCCATACCTTCCGAGTGGTCCCAAGCCCCCCAGACCCCGATCGCCTAAAATTTTTCTGGGGCATCAAATACTACCTAAGTAACCATATTCACCGCCCCGCCATGATCGATCCTCATTTTTTGTATATTTCCGCCCGATTCCCATATTTTCGTGTGTTATAGCCCACGCCTTCCAAGTGGTCCCGGGACCCCCGAACCCCGATCGCCTAAAATTTTTCAGGGCCATCAAATACGACCCAAGGAACCATAGTAACCGCCCCGCCATGATCGTTCCTCATTTTTTGCGTTTTTCGGCCAAAACACTAGAATTCTGCGTGATTCCCATATTTTCGTGTACTATAGCCCACGCCTTCTGAGTGGGCCAGGCCCCTCGGACTCGGATCGGCTAAAATTTTTCCGGGCCATTAAATACTACCTAAGGAACCATAGTTACCGCCCCGCCATGATTGTTCCTCTTCTTTTGCATTGTACGCCCAAAAAACTAGAATTCCGCCCGATTCCCATATTTTCGTGTGCTATTGCCCACGCCTTCCGAGTGGGCCGGGCCCCCCTGACTCGGATCGCCTAAAATTTTTCTGGGCCATCACATACGTCCTAAGGAACCATAGTCACCGCCCCACCATTATCGTTCCTCAGTTTTTGCATTTTTCGGCCAGAAAACTAGAATTCCGCCCGATTCCCATATTTTCGTGTGCTATTGCCCACGCCTTCCGAGTGGGCCGGGCCCCCCTGACTCGGATCGCCTAAAATTTTTCTGGGCCATCACATACGTCCTAAGGAACCATAGTCACCGCCCCACCATTATCGTTCCTCAGTTTTTGCATTTTTCGGCCAGAAAACTAGAATTCCGCCCGATTCCCATATTTTCGTGTGCTATTGCCCACGCCTTCCGAGTGGGCCGGGCCCCCCTGACTCGGATCGCCTAAAATTTTTCTGGGCCATCACATACGTCCTAAGGAACCATAGTCACCGCCCCACCATTATCGTTCCTCAGTTTTTGCATTTTTCGGCCAGAAAACTAGAATTCCGCCTGATTCCCATATTTTCGTGTGTTATAGCCCACGCCTTCCAATTGGTCCCGGGACCCCCGAACCCCGATCGCCTAAAATTTTTTTGGGCCATCAAATACGACCCAAGGAACCATAGTAACCGCCCTGCCATGACCGTTCCTCATTTTTTCCATTTTTCGGCCAAAACACTAGAATTCCGCGTGATTCCCATATTTTCGTGTGCTAGCCCACGCCTTCCGAGTGGGCCAGGCCCCCCGGACTCGGATCGCCTAAAAATTTTTCGGGCCATTACATACGACCTAAGGAACCATTGTCACCGCCCCACCATGATCGTTCCTCATTTTTTGCTTTTTACTAGAAAAAAACTTGAATTCCGCCTGATTCCCATATTTTCGTGTGCTAGCCCACGCCTTCCAAGTGGGCCGGGCTCACCGGACTCGGATCGCCTCAAATTTTCCAGGCCATCAAATACGACCTAAAGAACCATAGTCACCGCCCTGACATGACCGTTCCTCGTTTTTTTGCCATTTACGGCAAAAAAACTATAATTCCGCCCGATTCCCATATTTTCGTGTGATATAGCCCACGCCTTCCAAGTGGTCCCGGGACCCCCAGACCCCGATCGCCTAAAATTTTTCTGGGCCATCTAATACGACCTAAGGAACCATAGTCACCGCCCTGCCATGATTGGTCCTCATTTTTTGCATTTTACGGCCAGAAAACTAGAATTCCGCCCGATTCCCATATTTTCGTGTGTTATTGCCCACGCCTTCCGAGTGGGCCGATCCTCCCGGACTTGGATCACATAAAAATTTTCCGGGCCATCAAAAACGACCTAAGGAACCAAAGTCACCGCCTCGCCATGATCGTTCCTCATTTTTTGCATTGTTCGGCCAAAGAACTAGAATTCTGTCCGATTCCCATATTTTCGTGTGTTATTGCCCACGCCTTCCGAGTGGGCCGGGCCCCCCTGACTCGGATCGCCTAAAATTTTTCCGGACAATTAAATACGACATAAGGAACCATAG